>CAUYQV010043956.1:0-14956 GCA_963574575.1 Galagoides demidoff | reverse complement strand
AGCAACCTCCAACTCCTGGGCTCAAGCGAGTCTCCTGCCTCCGCCTCCCAAGTAGCTGGGACCACAGACGCCCGCTACAACGCCCGGCCATTTTTTGGTTGCAGCCATCATTGTTGTTTGGCGGGCCCGGGCTGGGGATTCGAACCCGCCACCTTAGGTGTACGTGGCTGGCGCCTTAGCCGATTGAGCCACAGGCGCCGAGCCAATGTTCATGTTCTTGACCCTTCACCATCAAAAGCATAGCCTTTGTATGTGTGTGCTTTTTTCCCTCCAGTTGTAGTAAATCATGATGATAGATTTTTGTTTATCCAACTACTTTCTCTGCCTGGTCCCATTTTTGGCAGAGACAATGCTGTGGATGTGCCAAATCCCATTTCCTTTTCCTCTTGGGCATACATGCAGCAAAGGTACGTGTTTCAGCTTTCTCTGTGGTTGATTGGCACCCTGGGAGGGCATTCTAGCCCATGGCGTTTAGCTAGAAGTGATGTGAACCACTTCCAAACCTAACCCCTAAGAAATGTCCAACATAATCCCCTGTGTTCTCTCTCCTCCCACATCTTCCAGCCAAATTCAGAAGCAGCAGGGAGACCAGGTAGAGGAACCTGGAAGATCTTCCTAGAAAATGGCAAATCCACAAGATAGAAGAACCCTGGATTTCTGAGTCACCACCTGAAGAAAAACCTCCCAGGAGAACCACCCATCTTGGACAGTTCAATGAACAAAAAGGAAATGGTCATAGTGTTTAGCCACTGAGAGTTCAGGGCTTACCTGTTAGAGCAGCTGACACTCCTTATCCTGTCTAATACACCCTTTCAATTTGAGAAGAGTTAACATTCTCTCTTATTCTGCTTCCTTTTAAATGTTTTATTATTTTTATTTTTTCAGAGGTGAGAGTCTTACTCTGTCACCTAGGCTGGTTGCAGTAGCATGATCATAGTTCCCTGCAGCCTTGAACTGCTGGGCTCAAGTGGTCCTCCTGCCTCAGACTCCTGAGTAGCAGGAGACTACAAGAGTGTGCCATCATGTCTGGCGAATTTTTCTTTTTACTTGGAGGGGAGTGGGGACAGGGTCTTGCTCTGTTACCTGGGCTAGAATGCAGTGATATCATAACTCACTGCAACCTCAAACTCCTTGGCTCAAGTGATCTTCCTTCCTCAGCCAATAGCACATGTCCTCACACCTGGCTATTTTTTTTTAAAACATTGTATTGTAGAGGCAGGGTCTTACTATGTTGCTCAAGCTGGTCTTGAACTCCTAAACACAATACTTTCACCTTGGCCTCACCAAGTGCTAAGATTATAGGCATGAGCTATTGTGGCCCCTAGTCTGCTTCTGAACCTTTGTTTTCCCGCCTTTGAGAAAAAAACCATCCTCCTTCAAGGCTCAAGGCCCCCCACCTCCTAGGCATCCTCATCTCTGTGTCCTCTCCAAACTGTTTCTTATTTTCATGTCTGCTCTTGCACTTGGAATGCCAAAGGGGCATGCCTGGCAGACAATATGTATATTTCAACTAAAATGAACAGAGATGCTGTCACTGATGCAGGACAGATTATAAGCCAGTTGGAAGCCTCAAACCCATGACTTTGGCCTTGGTGATAGTACTCTCTAAACACCAGGCAAACCAAGCACTTAAGCTTTTAAAATAACCCAGTTCCCAAAGCAGAGAGCTGGGAGTTATTTTTTTACTCCTCTCCTCTCTCATCTTACTATTCTATCAGCCACAAAGATGTTATTGATTCTACATCCAGATACCTCTCAAATTCATCCATTTCCATCAACCTTGCTCCATCAGATTTCAGGCCACCATCATCTCTCAGGATAGATTCCAATTCTGTCAGTGTGGCCCAGAGGCCTTTCATGTTCTGGTCCCCACCCCAACCTCAGCCTCCTCTCTCTCACACTCTACATTTCAGCCAATCTGGATGTCTTTTAATTCTTTGAATGCACCATATTCTTTTCTGGCCTCTAGAGCTTGCAATACTGTTCCCATAGCTGGAAGCACTCTTCCCCCTCTTCCTCCTTCCCAGCTAGCTTCTGCTCATCCTCAAGGTTTCAAGTTAAATCATGGGTGTCCAGCATTTTTTTTTCTCTGCTGTACACTGTAAGAATAAGAGTTGTATTGGGCCACACATTAAAAACACAAACACTAATGAAAGCTGATGAACAACTACAACAAAGAGTCTGTGCATACTTTTCATGGTATCTGATACCACGGTTAAATAGAAGGAGTTCTTACAAAATCAGCATTAGGCCACGGACCGCAGGTTGGACACCCCTAACTTAAATGCTTCTTTTTCTTCTTCTTTTTTTTTTTTTTTGTTGAGACAGAGCTTCAAGCTATTCCCCTGGGTAGAGTGCTGTGGCATCACAGCTCACAGCAACCTCCAACTCCTGGGCTCGAGCGAGTCTCCTGCCTCTGCCTCCCAAGTAGCTGGGACCACAGGCGCCTGCCACAATGCTTGGCTTTTTTTTTGGTTGCAGCCATTATTGTTGTTTGGTGGACCTGGGCTGGATTCGAACCCACCACCTTAGGTGTATGTGGCTGGTGCCTTAGCCAATTGAGCCACAGGCACCGAGCCTTTAAATGCTTCTTTATCCAAGAAGCCTTCTTTGAGCTTGTTAGATGGCCTTCAGTCCTGAGATTATAAGCTATGTCCTTCATTCAGAGCACTTCACTTCCCTGCTATACTGGTGAACTGGCCAGCAGGGATTACCTCTGCATCATTCACTATTGTGATTGCAGCATCAAGCATGGGATATGGCATATAGCAGGTACTTAACAAGTTATCACTGAATAAATAAACAAATGGATGGGTGAATAAATGGGTGGATCAATGAATGGGATGACTCATGAAAGGATGGATGGAGGGAAGGAAGAAAAGGACGAATGGAGCAGCAGATGTATGAATGAATTTCTCCCTCGAGGGGCTGAGTATGAATCTGTGAGTCCAAAGGAAACCAGAGATGACTATTATTTTGACAACAAAATAACCTAAAACCAGAAGTCTTGTGAGAAGACATTCTCACTCATCATTGCTTTCACAGGCTTTGAATTCTCTCTGGGAGTGAACAGAGATGATGGTGAGGAAGCAAAAGCAACAGAAAACACGCAAATAAACCAGGTGGTACCAACGGCACACAACACGTGCTCCAAAGAGACGATGTTTGATCTGAGACTTTAGGCACTTAAAATTAAAATTAAACAGATGAGAAGGCCAATTCTACACCAAAAATTAAACAATAATCAGAATGTGTGGACTGACAATGATAGCTAGGGGTTAAAAATAGACCAGTCAACCCATTATGCACGTCCTGCCTTTTGCTTTAGTAATCACTTTGTTCTGGTGCCCGAGGAAATACAATCGGCCCTTAAACAGATGACAAGGGTCCCATTTTCACTCACAATAAGAGAAAAGCAATTAAAATTGTACTGGGATGCCATTTTTCACCTACCTTATGGGAAAAAATCCAAAAGCATGACAACACACTCAGCTGGCAGGACTGAGGGACACCAAGCAATCAAAGCCATTGCTGGTGGGAATGGAAACTGGTACAAGTTGCCATTAAGGGTCATTTGGCAATGTTCATCAAAATGGCCCCAGTCTCCACCCTTTAATCCAGAAAGCCAAGTTTTCCAAAGAGTCTGTGTCACATTGACATGTTTTAAAAAATGACACATGTAAAAAGAAAAAAAAGAGACACATGTCCAAAGTCATTCAGTGCACATTGTATGTAATGGCAAAATACTGGAGACAACTTGTGTTATCCATTAGAAGGGGCTAGTTTAATAAATCATGGACCACCACATAAAAAATAAAATTATCACTTACTCATGCCTGGCACTATTATAGATGTGTTATATGTAATAACTCAAAATAACCATTTCAGGCGCATTTAAACCATCATCCCATTTTATAGGTGAAGAAACTGAGGCCCAGAGAGTATCAGTGATCTTTCCAAGATCACACAGTCTAGAAGCTTCAAATCAGCTCAGGGAGAAGAGTTGGTGGCATGAGGGCCTGAAAATAGGCATAATTATGTGACTCTAAAAGGCAAAAGGCCAAGAGAGCTGTTTGATACATAAGGATGACAGATGACAGTAGGTAGGGGGACAGGATGCTGTGGGATTGCCTTCTGATCACACCCAGGTCCCCAGGAAGATACTTGTGTGTGGGATACAAGAGGGAGCTTCAGTTTCTCTGCCTTCCTCAACTTTCTGCACTCTCAGCCACACAGCTGTAATACTGCCTCTCTGAGAATAAGGAAGTTCCTGCCAAACTAATCGGGAAAGATCTCCAAGAACATAATGTTAGGTGAAAAAAAGCAAAATGCTGAACTGCATGTAGAGTATATACTCTCTTATGTAAGAAAAGAGGGGAAAGAGAAAGAAAATATTTTACGTTTGTGCACATTTCATGTGTTTTCATGAAACACCAGGAAGACTTATAAGAAACCAATTAATACTTCAGGAATAGGGAATGGAAGTGGAGAAGGAAACAGATTGGGGACGGATAGGAGATGTAATGAATTAATTATGAAAAGAATACTTAATTTTGAAATTGCCAGAGGAACTCACAAGTACTCAGGAAACACATCTCATTCTTGGTAATTGACAAGGTATGTGCCTTGCAGTTTTCCTCAGTCCCCACCACTCCCTATTGTCTGCCTAATGCTGAGGACTCATCTAAAGGATTAGTTCGAGCTAATCATTGCCACACCTGAATCTGGCTTAAAAATAGCCAGATATCCTTATTTTTCAAGAAGAATGAAGAACCAAATTTTTATGGAAAACTTTCTAGATTTTAAATATTGGCAAGGAATCATTTTTTTTTAATGAAAACTGCTATAGCCCATAAACACAATCTCTGATCCAGAAGGATCCAGAATCTGTGTATCCTCAGAAAGTCCTCTGAAGAATGTTTTTTCTAATTGACTGGCAGAATTTGTGGCATTCTAAGAACCTGTAGGGCAACTGTTCTATATGTTGTATGAAAACAAAGAGGTTAAGAGCCAATTACAAAGGCTAGGGGGGTGCCCTCCATGTGTGGATGCTTAAGGCATGCACTGCTCAGGTTGGATTGGCCACAGGAGAGAGAGAGGAGTGCTGAAATACAGTCCACTTATGGAGAACTTTATGATGGATGGATCAAGCTGGTGACTTCCGAAACCCTGTCAAATTCAACATCACTACAGAAGAGGCAGCCAGACGTGATACGCCACCCAGTGAGGCAATGGAATGTACGGGGCATCCTCAAAGAATTACTCTTGCAAAAACAACCCAACACAAAACAAAACCACTGAAACTGAATTTGATTCATCCTCTAGATCAGGGATAATCAAACTAGGACCCTCACTCCAGCCAAATCCAGCCTGCTGCCTGATTGTGTAAGTGAGGTTTCATTGGGACAGAGACACACTCATTTGTGTAAGTGTTGTCTATGGCTGCTTTCACACTGCAAAGGCAGAGTTGAAACCATTCAGGCTGCAATGCCTAGAATATTTATTATCCAGATATTTACAGAAAAAGCTTGCCAACCCCTGGTGTAGTCTAGCCACCAGTTCACAGAGGAGCATACTAAATCAACACCATAAGGGACATAATCAACAAAATCCAAAGTGTGGAAGAGTCTTTAGGACAAACTATCCAGTTTCTTCCATAAATAAGTGGCAAGTAAACAAAAAAAGGAGGAAAAACGTTTAGAGATCCTAAGAGATTTACAAGAAATATCAGCCAATCAGGGAAATTTGATGTTTGATGGTAGTAAGGAAGGATAGCCATTTTTGGTGGATGTAGAAATGGCATTGTGCTAAACACAACATGATATTTAGGGTCTGATTCTGGAACAGCAAAATGGTTGTTAATGACAAATCTCGTAAAATCCAAATAGAGTCTGAGATTTAGTTAATAATCGTGTTTTACAGTAATATAAGAGAGTAACAATAGAGGACTCTGGATGAGCAGTATACAGAGACTCCCTATTATCTTTGCAACTCTTCTATAAATCTAAAATTATTCCAAAATTAAAAGTTTATTTTAAGATGATTCATTATGATTATAGTTTTTAATAGATTCTGTCTCTTAGAGATAATTGCTAGCAGACATAATAATCCAATGCCAGAAATTTGCTTTATAATAACCCAGCAAAGTGTGGATAGTTGAGTAGGGTATAAAAAAGTTAGATTTGCTAAATGTTTACCAGGACTGAAGTTGGGAAATAAGTACTTGAAGGTTGTCTTTATAGTTCTCTCCACTTGTGTGGAAGTTCAAAATTTTTCATAATAAAAAGCTTTTTTAAAAATTAAAAAATATTGAGCCTACTTGTACCTAAACATGCTCCTCAGGATAGACTGTATCTTCTTAGAGGAAAGGGCATCTTCATCTCACATGAGGGTACTTTCCACCAGCCAGCCCATGTGTCCTGGATTGAAGACTCTGTCTATAGATCCATGTCTGTTTGGAACGATGGGATGACTTACGTGTCTCATTCCTGGGGCTGCTAAGTCTTCTCCCCAATCTAACGTTTAACCAACTCCATGTGATATTGTAGAATCTGCCTAAAGACCTGTTGCATGGCCAGCAGTGACCACAAAGGAACTTAACTTTCCCCACACATGCAAATGTGTATAATAAATGTTCTACACAAAAATATCCTGGGGTATTTGCAAAGAATCCTTGTTTGTTTTTATTTTTGTTTTTTTAACAAGAGTCATGGGAAAATACCTTTTTTATTACATTGGGCATGAACAGGAAAACAGGTAGCCCCAACTATAGTGGCAACTGTCTTTAAGATTGTGGAACCTTAAGAGATCAGAAATAGTGCTGGATCAACCCCATCCTGAAGTACACCACTTTTGTACTTCTAGTCATGAAAATTCCCTTCCTAGTCAATCTGCTTGAGCTTCCTATGACTTGCAGCCTGACACCCTGGTGGGACTACACAAAACTTTCACCATGTATGCCCATATCACATGCAAATCTGTACAGATTTTCCAAGTGGGCATGAGTCCAGTTTTGGCCCTGCTAGGAAACCTAGTCCAGATGATATGGGTTTTGTGTGAGCATTAATAACCAGGTCTAAATAGATTCAAAGTCCTTTTAACAACAGCTATTTGATAAATCAGCCAGTCATTTGACAAATACCTCTGTAACATTCCCTCTTCTCAAACTCCACTGTTACTCAGTTCAGGCCCCCAACTCCATTTGCTTGGACTATTGCAGTATCTTCCCTACTAATTCTCCTGCCTCCAGTATCACTTCCTTTCAAGCATCCCTTTCACTGGCCCCTGATGGCCTTTGCTAACTCACACATCTGATCAGGGAAATGTCAAAACTTTTTCAATGTGCCCTCTCTTTCTAAACCTGCCAAAATAGACACACTGTAAAATTTACCATCTCAACTATTTTTAAATGTAAAGTTCAGTAACATTAAGTACATTTACATTGTTGTGCAACCATCACCGTGATTCATCTCCAGAACTCTTTTCATCTTGCCAAACTGAAACTCTGTCCGCATGTAACACTAAGTCCCCATTCCCTCTCCCCCAGGCCTTGGCACTCACCATTCTACTTTCTGTCTCTATGAATTTGACTACTTTACATACCTTGTATAAATGGAATCATATAATATTTATGATTTTGTGACTAACTTATTTCACTTAACATAACATCCTCCAGATAACAATGTGTGTCAAAATTTCCTTATTAGGAATCTCATGGGGTTTTTTTTTGGGGGGGGGGTTGGAAATTTCATGATGTAGGCATGATTGATTAAATGACTGTCCATTGATAAATAAACTCTACCTCCAGCCTCTCTCCCCTCTCCAAAGGCTGGAGGGTGAGGCTGAAAGTCACAACCTTCTAATCATACTTGATCTTTCTGGTGACCAGCACCTATCCTGAACCGTCTAGGAGCCCCTCAACCAAAACTTCTCTCATGCTGGCATCCAAAGACATTCTTTTTTTTTTTTTTTTGAGATGGACCCTCAAGCTATCCCCCTGGGTAGAGTGCCATGGCATCACAGCTCATAGCAACCTCCAACTCCTGGGCTCAAGCAAGTCTCCCGCCTCTGCCTCCCAAGTAGCTGGGACCACAGGTGCCCGCCACAATGCCCGGCCATTTTTTTGGTTGCAGCCATCATTGTCATTTGGCAGGCCCGGGCTGGGGATTCGAACCCGCCACCTTAGGTGTACGTGGCTGGCACCTTAGCCTATTGAGCCACAGGCGCCGAGCCAAGACATTCTTATCACTCAGGAGATTCTGGGGATCTTAGTAAACTTTGTGTCAGGAATCAGAGACTGATACCAAGTATTACAACACAAAATGCTCCTGTCTTCCTTATTATGCAGGAAATTACAAGGAGCTCTATGCTAGGAACTGAGATGAAGACCAAATATACATTTCTTACTATATCACAATAACTCAAGGAGACCCTATTCAACCCACTGAAATTATACAAGAGCTATGATAGGTATGGAAAAACTGAGATGGTGCCTGTGAATGACCCAACATATGGGACAAAGAATTGTGTTTGACTCTTGGCTCTGTCACCCACTGTGAGCTGGCTTCACCTTGAGGACATTACCAGGGACAAAGACCACAATTTTTTTTTTATTATTATTGTAACACAGGCTGATAACTTCATTCCATTCCCTGGATACAGCCATTCCTAAAACATGACCTTATTTCAGCCCCTGGATATAGCCATTCCTGAAACCTACCTTTAAATTACTTAAGTCAATAACCACCCCCCTCATTTAACTTAAGCCAGTTTGCATTGTGTTTTTGGTTTCTTACAACTAAAAGAAGTCAGATGGATACTCTGATGGTTACCACATTTCACTAGCCTGACACTCTCTGATTCAACTCTCATACCTCATTTCAATGCTTCCTCCACTGGGAAGACATCCATGATTCCACAGAACAAACCTATGGGTTCCCACTCCCTCCTAAATGTCCCTCCCTACAGTGTTCATCTGACACCTTGGCAAATGTTGATGTGTGTGTTGGCTGCACTAGACTCTGTTCCTGAGGGGTGGGAGCTGTGACTTTTTCATGTTTGTGTTCCCTGCCCTGACCCAGCAGCACCCAGTAAATAGCCAGCATGTTGAATGAACCAGTAAGTAAATGATTAAATAGTAAAGTCTCACCTCCTTCTAACAATGGATTTATTTTTTAAAAGGGTAAGAAAAACAAAAGGCTGTACCACGCTGATGGTGGCTGCAGGGCTCATGCGTGCATTTTCTCCCCTGATTAAATAGCAGGCAAGGTGTGTGGGAAGAGAACAGAGGGACCTCGGAGACAGGCAGATAAAGGAGTAGGTGGCTCTTGCCAGCAGTAAGCCTTTCTTTCATCTGCTGTGAGGCCAACCCCTGCCCTCAGTGCCCACCTGGCAGGCGTATCCCCTCTGGATTCCCAGAAACAATGAGAAATAATTTGTCTGGGTAGGGGGAATAAGATGGGAAGAGGGAGGAAGATATGTCCATTTCATTCCAGCTGGCTCTAGCTCTCCCCCACTGCTCCCTGAGCCAGCCAAATGCATCTTCTAATTTAGTTCATTCTTCTCTTCCCAGCCACTGGTAACAGACCCACACAGAGTACTTGGAATTTAACCACTCTTCTTCCCTACAAAGGAAAGAGAAAGTAAGAAGGTATGCAAAAGAAAAATGGATGGAGAAAGAAAAAAGGGGACAAGATAAAGGAAGAATGATCATAATAATGGCTCAGAAGTATCTTATTATGTGCCAGGCATTGAGCTGACAACTTGATGGATATTAGCTCATTCTCCCCAAAACCATATGGGTTAGGTTCTAGTATTATCCCCATTTTGCAGTTGAGAAAGGGGCACAAAGATATAGCAGAGGATGAGACAGGGATTTCTAAAAATCTTTCCCTGATTTTTTTTTTTTTGTTGTTGTTGCTGTTATTGTTTTTTGGTTTTGAAACAGTCTTACTCTGTTGCCTAAGCCAGAGTGCACTGGTATCATCATGGGTCATTGCAACTTCAAACTCCTGAGGGCTCAAGTGATCCTCCAGCCTTAGGCCTCAGCCTTCCAAGTATCTGGGATTACAGGTGTATATTACCATGCCTGGCTATTTTTTTTAGTCTTTGTAGAGACAGGGGTAGAGTTGGAGGGGGAGAGTGTTGGGAGTATTCTGATTACGATGCCCACATGGTCTCAAACTCTTGGCCTCAAGTGATCCTACCACCTCAGCTTCCCAAAGTGCTGGGGTAACGGGTGTGAGCTGCCATGCCTGGTTTAAAAAACTCTTTCTATAGGAAAGCACAGATAGATCCTAAACTCTGGAGCACAGCACATAGTAGGTGCTCAATAAACAATGTTGAATGAAATCCTAGTGCACACCACAATGATCATCATTACCATTATTCATTATTAAGTGGATGTTGCAAAACAATAGATATGTAAGATATTAACTTTGCCTATCTTAGTTATGGGAAACATTCTAAAGGATCCTCCACCACCATTAGTAGGGATTATCTTGAAGGGAAATAAGAGGTCAACTCAAGCACTTCAAAAACATTAACTTTTTTTTTAAGTAAGAATTTGCTGATCTCATAGTAAAACATATGTTTGTGGTGGGAGGGACAGGATGTTCAAAATTTCTTGCCATCCTTAGCTAAGACCATCCCAGCTTGAATTTTAAAAAATTTTGACCAAGTGATTGGGGGTGGGCTGTGGGTCAGGCTTTTGTATTAAACTGGTCTTTTAATGGAAGTTTTTACATTGAAAAGGCTTAGGTACATAAATCGGATTGGAATTTGGGACTGAGAGTGCTGTGTTGATGTCATGTTTTGCATAACAAAGCCCAGTACTTTTGCTTTCTTGTCATCAAATGCTATGTTAAGAATTACTCCAAAGCTTAGAATCTTAAAACAACAAACACTTCTTATCTCATAGTTTCTGGTATGGTTTAGCCAGGTGCCTCTGCCTCAAGGTCTCTCATGAGGTCAGGATGTCAGCCAAGGCTGTGGTCTCATCTGAAATTTCAACTGAGGAAGGATTCACTTCCAAGCTCAATCACACGAATGTTGGCAGGATTCAGTTACTCACAGACTATTGGCCAAAAGCCACCCTCACTTCCTTGCCATATGCCAATAGGACAACTCACAATATGGCATCTGGCTTCCTCAGAGTCAGTAAGCAGGAGAGCATCAAAGTAGGACAAGACAGTAATCACAGTCTTTTTGTGACCTAACCAGGAAGAGACATCTCTTCACTTTCCCATATTCCAGTTATTGTAAGTGAATCCTAGACCCAGCACACACTCCCGTGAAGGCATTGCACAAGGGTATGAATACCAGGAAGTGGGATCATCTGGAACCCTACCCAGATGCTGCTACCACACTTGGACTGAGAGGCTACAAGATATAATAATTAATCCCACAGTCAGACCTGGGTTTGAAGCCCAGCTCTGCCAGCTCCAGCTGTGTGATATTGGGTAAATCATTTAACCTCTCTATACTACCTTTTTCTTATCTGGAAAGTAGATATAATACTAGCATTAGCCTCACAGGAATATGTGAAGATTATAACAGCTGATACATGCAAAGCTCTCAAATGAGTATCTGGCACATGGTCAGCATCTATGCAAACACTTGCTATTGTTACCATAAGTCACCTGTCAAAAACAGCAAAGTTTCTCACAGATAGTTTTGAAGAGATGAGCTCTTGCTCTGTCTCCCACGCTAGAGTGCAGTAGCATCATCATAGCTCACTGCAGCCTTAAACTCCTGGGCTCCAGTGATCCTCCTGCCTCAGCCTCCCAAGTTGCGGGGACTGTAATCCTGCACCACCATGCCCAGCTTCTACAGAGTTTTTTGTTTTTGTTTGTTTATTTGTTTTGAGACAGCATCTCACCTGGTCACCCTCAGTAGAGTGCCAAGGTGTCTTAGCTCACAGCAGCCTCAAATTCTTGAGCTCAAGAGATTCTCTTGCCTTAGCCTCCCAAGTAGCTGGGACTACAGGTGCCCTCCACAATGTGTGGCTTTTTTTTTTTTTTTGCAGTTTTTGCCCGGGGCTGGGTTTGAACCCACCACCTCTGGCATGTGGGGCCAGCGCCCTACTCCTTTGAGCCACAGGCACTGCCGAATGCTTGGCTATTTTTAAAGACGAGGTTTCACTCTCACTCAGGCTAGTCTTGAACTCCTGAGCTCAGGCAATCCACCTGCCTCAGCCTTCCAGAGTGCTAGGATTATAGGCATGAGCCACTATGCCCAGGTCCTACAGATGTTTTTATTAACACTTAAAACTAAAAGTACTCATTTTCCATGGCATATAATAAGAACATAATGGGGGCGGGATTCCATTTATTGGAAGTTCAAAAGTAGGTTGACCCAATCAACTGTGGTAATCATCAAAATAACGGGGTATCAATTGAAACAGTGCTCCAAAAACACTTGCTGGGGCATGGTTATTATACATCCAAATGTGAGTGATGTTCACTTGATGTATACATCTATAAAAATTCATGTTGCTCTGAACTTAAAGCATACATATGCATTTTACACATCTCATCAAATGTATCTTAATGCCTCAATTTAATATTCTGGGGGGCCAAGGCAGTGGATTAACTAAGCTCACAGGTTTGAGACCAGCCTGAGCAAGAGTGAAACCCCATCTCTAAAAATAGCCGGATGTTGTGGTGGGCGCCTATAGTCCCAGCTACTAGGGGGTCTGAGGCAAGAGGATTGCTTAAGCCAGAGTTTGAGGTTGCTGTAAGCTGTGATACCACCAAATTCTACCAGGGGGCAACAAAGTGAGATTCCATCTCAAAAAAAAAAAAATTAATTTAATTAATTAAAAAATAAGTAAATTAAAAAGAAAGTTTTTGAATTATTAAAGAACAGGATGGCTTAGCCCATAGAGGCTGCTTCTGGAGATTACTATAAGGGGCTAACGCCTCAGGCTGTCCTGTAGCTCCAGGTTGCTGGTTGCCCCTGAAGAAGGAGTTAGCACATCTTTGCCAGCTCCTTTCCCATGATAGCAGGAGAGCAGAGCACTTAGAGACACTGGCCTCAGCACTTTTTAATCTAGAGCTTTGGAAAAGGCTCGGAGTCGGGGGAGGGAGAGGAGAGCTCAGAAGAACTGGCTGGCAAGATGCTGGGGTGGCGGAAAAAAAAATGCTTTCAAGGCAAAAAAAGGATTAAGAACCAGCTCTTATGGGCTCTGGATACACTGCCTGGGAGGCTGGAAGAATTCCCACTCATTCCTGCCTCCTCTAGAGAAAAGGCAACGACCCCCCGCCAAAAAAAACAATCCAAATGTGCAATGTTTAAGCTTCACCATAACCCCTCAAATGAAAATAAAACTTGCTTAAAAAGAATTTTTGAACCCTCTGAAGAATATTTAGCCAGAGAGTGTTCCCAAGAAAACTGAGTACAAATACTAGGTCAACCAAACTGAAGAAACATATTTGTGTGCTCTGTAATATTCTGTCTGGTGAGCAGTCTTGGATGGAGGCTTGTATCCTACCAGGTCTAGATACTTAACTCATGAGAGGGTCATCTAAATAGAAAAATATATATCTAGGCAGATTTTTCTGTGCTTCAATGCTCAAGTGCTCCACCACCAAGATACCTCAGGGTTGAAGCCTGGCTTTGCTCCTGGGTATGAGCTGAAAAGGAACTTTTAGGTTAACCCAGCAGGAAAGACAGACATGATTGTGAACCTGACATCACCTGCAAGTGAAGTATGTATTTTGCGAACACAACTTGTCAAGGTTTTGGCCAGGCGCAGAGGCTCACACCTATAATCCTAACACTCTGGGGGCTGAGGCAACACGAGTTGGAGACCAGCCTGAGCAAAGGAAGACCCAGTCTCTACAAACGATAGAAAAATTAGGGGGTCTCTGAGGCGGGCACCTGTCCTCTCAAGTACTTGGGAGGATGAGGCAGGACGATGACTTGAGCCCAGGAGCTTGAAGTTGCTGTGAGTTAGGCAGATGCCACGGCACTCTAGCCTGGGAAAAAAGAGTGAGACTCTGTCCCCACCAAAAAAAAGTTGTCAAGTTTTGTCCTAGGTCAGTCATCATTGCCAGCCTTGGATGTGAAAGAAACATCACCAGCGTGCTAGGCACAGGGTGGACTATATTTCCCAGGTGTGCCCTTGCGCCACCTTGTGGTCATGTGACCAGTGAAATAAGGGCAGAGATTTTAGGTGCCTCTTTTAGAACCGGACCTCAAGAGCAGGTAGATGCTTTATGTTTGGATGTAAGCCTTTGTGAACCTAATGAATGGTGTGTTGGATTAGTTCCTCCAGAAGAAGACTCCCAAGAAAAGGATTCAAGTGTAAGTACAGTCTTGCGTGGCTTAACAATGGGATATGTTCTAGAAATGTGTAGTTAGGTGATTTTGTTTTTGTTTCAATGTAGTAACACAATCCTAGATGGTACAGCCTGCTTCACACCTAGGCTGCATGGTGTAGTCTGTTGCTCCCAGGCTACAAACCTGTACAGCATGTGAATGTACTGAATACCGCAGCCAGTTGTAATACAATGGTAAATCTTTGTTCTAAACATATCCGAACATAAAAAAGATACAATAAAAATATAGCAGAAAAGATTTTTTATATGCTACACTTGTGTATAGGGCACTTACCATGGATGGAGCTTGTATGAGTGTAAGTTGCCCTGGGTGAGTCAGTGAGGAACAGGTGAATAGGAAGGTCTATGCACTGCTATAGACTATAACATTGCACTTAGGCTTCACTAAATTTAGTTTAAAATTATTTTGTTCTTCAATAATAAATCACCCTTTTCTTACTGAAATTTTTACTTTATGAACTTTAAAAAAAAATTTTTTTTTTGAGACGGAGCCTCAAGCTATCCCCCTGGGTAGAATGCCATGGCATCACAGCTCATAGCAACCTCCAACTCCTGGGCTCAAGCGAGTCTCCTGCCTCCGCCTCCCAAGTAGCTGGGACCACAGGCGCCCGCCA
>CAUYQV010043955.1:0-13746 GCA_963574575.1 Galagoides demidoff | reverse complement strand
CGCCTGTGGTCCCAGCTACTTGGGAGGCAGAGGCAGGAGACTCGCTTGAGCCCAGGAGTTGGAGGTTGCTATGAGCTGTGATGCCATGGCACTCTACCCAGGGGGATAGCTTGAGGCTCCGTCTCAAAAAAAAAAAAGAGTGAAGGGCCTGGAGGATAAATAGTCCTGATGGAAAAGGGAGTCACACACAGGATGATCAGAGCACCAGACCTGGCAGGATGGAAGCAAGGGCCCAGATGATCTGTTGGGAGTCCCAAAGCTCCATAGAGAAGGCAAAGGGGAGAGAGAGGAGAGAGGCAGGCCAAGAAGGGAGGGGAGCTTTCTTCCACAATTCATGGCAAACACTTTCTGAACAACTGCCCTGTGCCAGGAGTGAGCAGGATAGTGAAGTGGGATTCATATGCAGTGTAATTCCTCTACCCACTCAGCAGTTTCAGAGCAGGAACTTGGCCACTCTCTCCATGGATTTCCCTTGGCCACTCTCTTGAGAGTATACCTTTCCTAATTACATACCCAGCCCACTGGGACTAGCTCAAGGATGGAAAATAGAGGACACAGCACACCACTTTTCCATGCTTTGTCCCTGGCAGACATTACTAGTCAATCATAGCACCTTTTCTTGCTGACCATCCATGACCTCAAAACCTTTCCAGGTAGACATGATCAGCAGATTGCCATAGGCAAAGGAGATAAAATCCATTGGCTAAGGCTCCAGTTCACAGTGAGACCAGCCATGGCCTCTCTTTCTAACCCCCAGCTCACCTTACCCTGACCTTCTCCTACTTCCCACAGTGTGCCCCAGTCACAGCACCCCTACTTCCACATGCTTCCTCATTCCATACCCACCCTCTGAAATCATCTCATCTCAAAGGCCATAGCCTCAGGAAGTCTTCCTTGCCTGACCACAGCAGAGTTTGTTTCTTCTCCTAATCCTCCCCTGTGGGGCCTGGCATATTCTACCCTCTACCCACGTGGGGACAGTTTAGCCTACAGGGGCCAGGGGGCTCACCTCTGCAACTCTACCTATGTGAGCCTCCCTTGCATCATTGGAATCCCACTCTCCACGAGGTCACTCAGAGTCCTAAGGTCCAGTCAGGCCTCCCTCATGCCATCACCCTGCCTTCCATTCTGTGTTCTCTGCCCTAAGAGGAATGGGGGTCTTCTGGATTAGGGACCTGGGTAAGAGGGCATTTAAAGCTCTGCTTGGAGTGGACTTGGGACTGATGTCAAAAGGGCCTAATTTCTGTCCCAGAAGAAAGGCCATTCCCGGCTCAGCACCTGTGGCTCAAGCGGCTAAGGCGCCAGCCACATACACCTAAGGTGGCGGGTTCGAATCCCCAGCCCGGGCCCGCCAAACAACAATGATGGCTGCAACCAAAAAATGGCCTGGCGTTGTGGCGGGCGCCTGTGGTCCCAGCTACTTGGGAGGCTGAGGCAGGAGACTCGCTTGAGCCCAGGAGTTGGAGGTTGCTATGAGCTATGATGCCATAGCACTCTGCCCAGGGGGGATAGCTTGAGGCTCCGTCTCAAAAAAAAAAAAAAGAAAGGCCATTCCCTGGGTTGCCCTCACCCTGCTTCAGCTTCTTGCTTTCACACATCCTCAGGCCTGTATTCAGCCCACATTTCCCAGTGAGGTGAGCAGAGCAGAGCTTGCCTGACCATTCTAAGATGGGAAAACTGAGGCCCAAGAAAGGAAGTGTCTTGCCTAAGGGCCTGGCTCCAGCCCCAGCCAGTTACTCACTTACCCATCGGGCCTGGGATGAATCATGGTGGCCCAGGTGATGTGAAGGAAACACATAAACATGGGCAAGTGGGAGGGGAAGACAGGTGGGGAGGGTGGATGCCTGCCTCGGGCTCCCAACTATGAGTTCCCACACACAGGCCACCATGGACTTCCTGGGTGTCCACTCCTGACTGTCTCAAGCCATCTTCCCATCTGGTTTTGCATCTGGGCTTTACATCACCCCCAGGAGGGCTGTTAACTCTTTTGACAGATGGAGAAACTGAGGACTATGGTCACAAATCAAGCTATGGCAGAGGGCTGGACCCAAGACTAAAAACCCAAAGTTCCTTTTCTCCAGCACAGGGGTTTCCAGCTGCCTCTTACTGTGGCTCCAGGCTCCCCAAGACTCAAGCACGGATCACAGGGAACCTCCCTCTGCACACTCTCTCCCATCTCTAGGGAGGCCCAGCACTGGCAGAATGTGAGACTGACTGGGGGGGGGGGATAGGCAGCCACTCAGCCCATAGAGGGGCTGTATGCTTCCCATGACATTGGTGCTACCACATGCCTCTTCCACTTCCATGGCAAACATGGCTAATACATCCCAGGACCCAGTTTCAGAAACTATCTCGCCACTGCCACACAGCTCAGACCCTCCTGCATCTTCCCTAGACCACTTCCCCAGCCTCCTTCCCCTGCCCCTGGGCATGCCCCAACAGTCCATGCCCTACCCAGAAGCCAGAGGGACCTTTGAGAATGTGAATTGGACCTGGCTTTCCCTGTCCACAGCCTCCTACTAGTCCAGACCAGGCTCTGTGGCTAGCATGGCCCTTGGTGATCGGACCCTGCCCCTCACAGCCCCTTCTCTCCTTCCCCTTAGGGTCCTGGATCCTCCAGCTGCCCTTCACTCTTTAGCCCTCCTTCCCTCCTCCAACCCTGTCCTGGTCACTCTCTCTCTGTTGGTCCCTCTGCCTATGTTCTTAGACTTCCCTGGAAGTCCACTCATCCTTTGGGGGCCAGAGTGAGCACTTGGGAAGTGGCTGAGGCAGGATTACAACCCTGGCCTATTTCTAGCCTTTTCTTTGTTATTAGCCATGAGCACCTGGTCCTGTGATTTTAAAAGTTGGTTCTTCCCTGGCACAATGGATGATTCCAGAAGCTTCTCACTTCTACTCCCTACTTGGTCCTCAGCCTGTCCTATATGATCTGCCCAGAGTCACTCAGTAAGAGTCCCTATAGCTAGAAGGCTCTTTGCTAGGAAGGGATAGATTCCTGTTGTCCCCATGCCTGGCAGAGCCTCACCCCTGGCCTCAGATTGTAGGCCCAAATTTCCCTGTTCCAGAGAGGGCTCTCCCTCCCCCACCCAGATACAGCTCAGCCTTCCATCTCTCTGTGGAGCCAAGGGTCCCTGGGGTCCCAAGCCTGGGTTCTAGTCTCACACATTATCTACTATCCCTCAAGCCTGGAGGTGGGGTAGCTGGGCTGGGTGGGGGACTATAACTCAGTTGGGCACCCCACCTGCTGACACTGAGGTCCGCTCTCAAGAGCCAAGGAAAGCTGCTCAACAGCTCAGAGAAACCAGGTAGGGTGTATCTGATTTCCTGGGGCCTCAGAGGCAGGCAGGGCAAAGGGGGAAAGAACTCAGAGGAGCCCATGTTGGCCAGGTTCCTGGCTCCAAAGCCAGGGGTGAAGGCTTGAGCCTTTGCCTCTTGCATCTCCTTCCCCAGAATCCCCAGCACCTTTGCCTGGGCTCTTATAAGAACCTTTATATAAATCCCTTCCCTTACATATGAACACTCTAGGGGTCTGAGTTATAGAAGCTGGGGCTTTGCAAGAGCAGGGGTCCTTAACTGAATGCTCACTTAGCTACCATGTCACCCTTGGCCTCCTGCTTAAAGCTTCTGATCCTTCTAAGGCCACCTCTGCCAGGAAGGACCTGGAGCTCAGGTGGTTTGAGCTAGGTAAGGGACAAAAGGACCTTTCAGGCAGGCCTTTGCTCAACCAGAGCGAAGGCAAGGAATAATGATGGAGTTGGGGTATGCTGCTTCTGTCTTTGCCAAACCAGCCTGTGGTTTTTTGACTGGGACAGCTGGGAGCAGAAGGCTCTTGACAGTGAAGACAGTCCAACCTTTGAGACTGGGAGGGTAGAAGAGGCCAAGAATTCCCAGAGTACAGGCAGGCAGATGTGCCAGGGGCCTAGGCTGGGCCTGCCTTAGGTGGGCAGGTCTCTCTGTAGCTGCTAGGCCTCATTTAGTATCCGCCTGCTGCCCGGGCCTGTCTGGTCCCCTCCCTGCTGGCCTATGCAGCCCTGTTTTTCAGGAATTCCTCTTATTAGCATCAATGAGGGAGAGTGACCATGATGAGGCTAGGGAAATGGCCTGGTACAAGTGCAGGGTTGCTGGCTTGAGGCCTCACAACCCAGCACCATCCCACATGGTTCAACTGTCCAGCTGCCTGCATAAAGGTAGATGTAGGCTGTCCCCAGGTAGGCAGCACCAGGAAGCAGTCTAGGGGACTCCCCTTTCTGGCGTGTCCACATTTAGCCCTACTCCTATCACAGGGGTACATGTCCCAAGACTTGAAAGACTCCTTAAAAAGATGAGGTCCTCTGGGAGGGAGGAGGGGTCAATGAACTCTGACTCCAGTGAGGCCCTCCAAGGTGTGGACAGGGGGACAAGGACCAGCTCTGACTGGGGCTCCCTGCCCACTTTCCCACCCCTCTCCATGGCTTATGTGGTCTCCAGTAGAGGACAACACGGCCTGATCCCCATCCCTAGGGGTATCTCAGAGCCCAGGCTGGTGGGCTGAGGGGTGTTGAGAGGTGTTTGTCTATAGCTGGAGCCCTCCCCAGGGACCCTGAAGCATCAGCCACTCTCAGAACCATCAAGAACTCAGGCTGGGGGGTGGCTGGATTCCCTAGGCCATAGATACTACTCTGACATGGAGCTTTTAATAGGCTCCCAGGAGCAACATAAAGGTCCAAAAAGCTGGAGACCTATGAAGCTGGATGAGGCATAGCTCTGCTATGCTATAGACTTGGGTAGGTCCCATGGTGCCCCACTCTGGGTCTCAATCTCTCCATCTATAAAGTGGAAAAATACCTTCCGTCTACCCTAATTCCCAGGGGTTACAGGGCAGACAGACAGGTTCTACAGTGAGACCATCAGAGGGAAGTCTTTATCCTAATGGGCTGGGCATGGACCCCTGACTACCCCCATGCACTATGGGCAGGAGTGACTTTGGTCTGGCCTACCTATGTCAGGCAAGGTAAAAGACTGATCACCTGGTAGGCCCTGTGCTAGGCATAGCAAGAAAGCCCTATCTCGCCCTCAGATGATCAAAGTGTGAGTGTGCCATGTGTGTAGGGTCTGGGCAGGGGTAAGACAAGGTTGGAGTAGAGAATGGGAAACTTAACCAAGACATCTGGTTCTAATCTCTTTTTTCTTTTGAGACAGAGCCTCAAGCTATCCCCCTGGGTAGCGTGCCATAGCATCACAGCTCACAGCAACCTCCAACTCCTGGGCTCAACTGAATCTCCTGCCTCAGCCTCCCAAGTAGCTGGGACCACAGGCGCCCACCACAACCCCTGGCTATTTTTTGGTTGCAGCTGTCATTGTTATTTTGGCTGGCCCAGGCTGGATTTGAACCCGCCACCTTAGGCATATGTGGCTGGTGCCTTAGCCACTTGAGCCACAGGTACCGAGCCTGGTTCTAATCTCAACTCCACCACTGGCCTCCCTACTTTAGGCTTCAGTTCCTTCCTCTTTAAAATGGGGGTGTGGTATACCATGCAAAACTGCTGAGGCAGAAGGAAATGACTCATGTAAAGGGCCCAGCCGGGCCTCCTGCTCAGCTCTCCTGGTGCCCAGACAGTGGGGAGAGGTCCCAGAGGGTAAGCAAAGACTCCTAGAACAGAGGGATAAGAAGGGGCCTGTAAGCAGCTGTGCCAGGGAGGGTTGGAGAGTAGACTGTGAACAAAGAGGCTTCCCCCAACAGGGAGGGAACGGGAAACAAAGCAGCTCTTCTGAACCCAGAGCCAATGGTTGCCCATCCCAAGGCTGATGTCTTCGTGGGATGGTAGCATGGACACTCCCATCATCCCAGGCTTGCCTGTGCAAGTCCCATTTCATGGGGAAGGCTCTGCCTGCCGGCTTCATGCCTCTGTGCCCACACTGGCCCACCCACTTGCCTGCTCTTCCATGAGGAAGAAATACCAGGTTGGGGAGGGACTTGGGGTCACCAGGACCCTGCTTCATTCAAGTGCAGTCTTACCTCCAAGCCTTGTCCATACCAGCTCCTTCTGGCTCCTGCTCACCCTTCTTCAGCTGTTACCCTTTCCATCCCTATGCCTCCTCACTTACTATTCCTAGAATGTTTTCCAAAATAGGTTCCTTTAAACACCAGGCCCACCAGGTACACCTTGAAAAAAAGGGTCCTATGGTCCAGAAACACGCTGCACTCTATGGCTCCAGCTATACTGCATAGGAGTGTGTTAAAGGCTCTGACAAGTACTGCAGGGACGTACCTATCTTTAATTTGTTCCTTCTGGGATTTCCCAGACTCTGGTGACAATAGCACTAGTTTTTGTTTTTTGCATAACCTCTACTAACAGTCCATGGAACCAGGCCTTTGGTGTATCCTTCATGGGAGAATGTGGACTTAGGTTGCTCCATGGCTATTCTACATTCTACATTCTTTTCCCCAGACTTCCCTTCCTATTTTCCAGATGGGAAGCTAAGGGTCAGCAAGTTAGTTTCTCAGAACCCCATGCCCTTGGGCTTGCAGGACGGCCCCTGAAGTTTGCTTTTCACACAGGTCCAAAGCTGCCCCAGCTAGATCAGAAGCGATTCTGGCCTGGTTGCTGGGGAGGCCCAGATACTTTAACAGCCTCCGAGAACAGGCTGGAGAGGCATAAGCTGAGCTATGACGCCTGGCCACATTTACATTTCCCTCTGCCAGCAGCAGACATCTTTTGGCCATGCCCAGCTCCTTGTGCTCTCCAGCTTGGGGCTGCAAGGGGCCAAACAGGGGCCAGACATGAGGAGGCTGCTGCGTCTCAGCATGAGGGTTGTGGACAGAGACCCCTCCCCAAGCCCGGGCCAGAGTTGGGTTACAAGCCCTGAGGGTCTCCTAATGAGTTCCACATGCTAATGGATGCCTCAGAGAGGCAATGGGAAGGGGCTGGTGAGGGAGAGAGGGGGCCTGAGAGGGGATTGGAAACATGTGTTTGTGTAGGAGGATGGGGGGGGAGGGAAGACTTTATCCCCAGAAGTTCTAGTGTTCACCCCACAATGAGGGTGGCTGCCAGGCCTGCAGGTCTCTGCAGGAGGCCCCAGGCCAGTGGTCTGCTGCAAGAGCAGTGGGAGAGGCCCCTTAGAGGCCCACTTCTCTTCAGACAGAAAACACCATATCCCTGGTCCTGCGTGGCTGGGGTTCTGAACTATTACGGGTAGGACAGAAGCCGGTAGGTGAGAGGGTCTGAAGGGTTATGAGGGAGCCTCTCGTTCATTTGAATGAACAGTGAGATGTTCATTCAATCTAGTGCAGCTGCCCACACCCCTCAGAGGGGCCTTGGGGCAGCAAGGCGACTGACTTCTCCAGCCCTGACACCCATTTTTGCCCCTCTCAGCTGGCAGACAGGCAGGGAGGCCTGGCAAGTGTTGGCTGCCCCACCCTCCCTCCCTATCCTATGGGGACTATACGGGAAGTCATATTAGGAAAAGGCTGTAGTGCAGAGAGGTGTAGGTGGAACAGACCTGTGACAGCTAGGGAGCAGAGTCTGAGGGCCTCCTGGGCACAGTGGATCCCACTCCCAGGAGAACTGGTTGAGTCTAGGTCAGCTTCTGGTCAGCTAAGGTTAGAATGGGCCTCTTAGCCAGCTGGCTGGCCTATAGGACTCTCATGCTAGGGGTCCATTGCTCAGCACCCAGTCTCACCACCTTCCGGGGCCATGGATGGCAGCCCAGAAGGGACAAAGCCAACTCTCTCAGTGGCATGTACTGTCTCAACAAATCTTCCCAGCAGTCCCACAAAGGCCTCATGTTATGGCCCAGGCCAGAGTGGTGAAGGCAGGGTTCCTTGCAGCAGGAACGGCAGGTATAAAGGCCCCGGGTTATGCTGTACCTAGGATGTCTAAGGCACAGTAAGGAGCCAAGTGTGGCTAGAGGGGAATGAAGGGAGAGGTGTCAGATGGGGGTGGGACAGGCAGGACCGAGCATCAGCTGTGGTAAGCACTTTGGCCTGCACTTGGAGGAGGCAGGCCTTGAGGAAGATGGCATAAGCTATCTTACAAGTTTTCTTTTTATTATTTATTGTTAATATTTTTTACTCTTCCATCTTAGCAGACTCTGGCTGCTGTGCTGAGAACTGATGGGGTGAGCCAAAAACAGAAGTAGGAGACCAGGTGGGAAACACGCAGGCAACAAACATCTCAGAAGTCCTGGCTCCTTGGGTGGCTCACTCCAGGATAGCCTGAGAGGTAGGTAGACCCAGGCTTCTACAGGAGGCTGGAGAGGCTCTCACCTGACGTGGCCCAGTCTGTGTCTCCCGTCTACCACCAGAGGGGCCTATGGACCTAAGGCTCCCCCAAACCAGAGGCATTGTCCCTAACAGGAGACTTTGGATACCTTTCAAAGGTCCATGGGCATCATTGTGGCCATCAGTAAGTGGCCCTATTCCTCCCAACTACTTAGGGAGCTGGAGCCAACCCAAGAACCAGGGCAAACCCAAGGAGCAGAGGTCAGCTTCACTGTTCCAGCCAAGATCTCATGGCAGTAGCGCAGATAAAGGCCATCCCTGGCCTCTGCAGCAGAAAGTACCTTCTGTTTCCAGCACCACATGTGTGCTGCTGCCTGGAGGGTCAGAGAGGACTAATTGCTTCTCCTGCTCCAAGTTTCAGAAGCTTCTGAGGAACAAATCCAGGAGCAGTTGCCACAGGAGGGAGATTCTGAGACCTAAGCTATGGGTGGAGGTTGGAGGTGAGCTGGCTCCAGAGAGCATGACCAGTGCTCCCATTCCAGTCTTGGGCATGAGAACATGTTTTTGGGGTAGCTCTGGCTGGGATCAGTTTGAGGGGCTCAGTGCACAGGTTGGGTGGGCACCATAGTAGCTTCTGTGGGATGATTTATGGATGGTTCTAGAGAGACGTACCAGGTCAAGGCAAGGCCCCAGGCTAAATTTATGTGAGGACAGAGGTCTGGAGGAAGAGGCCAGTGGGGTGGGGCATCTGCAGGGAATATGTGCCCTCAGCCATGCCTGAGACCAAGAGAACATGAGCCCTTGGTGCTGGGATGCCCATGGCCTGGCCTCAAAGTCAGTCTGGACTCTAAAGTTGAGTCCAGGTGCTCAGCTGAGCAGGGTGAAAGTGGACAAGGGATGATGTCACTATGTGTGGCTGAATGACACTGCAGTGATGCTAGCTCCTCCTGTAGGCCAGACCTCTGCCCATAAAAGATGACAACGTCCCACTTTTAGTAACACACACTTTGCCTCAGAGAGAAGCTTAGGGCAGAGAAAGGGAAGCTATAGGAAAACATCACTTCCTCTCCTGTCGAGGTTCGTCATCCCAGTGTTCAGATTTCTCATGAGTGGTAGGAGAGAGAGTAGGTAAGGGCAGGGGTTCCACAAGCAGCACTCCGAGACGATTGGGGTCTAGGTGGCCTCACCTAAAGTGAAAACACTCCCTGGTCTTGCTCTATAAATAGGTTCTTGGGAGAGTCTTTCCACATGGACACTCCTGGCTGGAGGAGCAGCTGGCACAGAACACTTCCTAATGGCTTTGCTGTAGGCTCTTTGGGCTGGTTCCTGCCTCACTGAGCATGGCTATGGGGGCCTTGCATCCTGGGCCTCTGTGGATCATGGAGACAGAATGAAGCTTCTAGAGAGAGACTCCTGAAGTGGACAAGCGAGTGCACGGGGATGCCAGGGCAGGGGGATGAGGCCCTGTGCCAGGGCAGCAGTGCTCACAGGAAGTGGCATATTGCTCCTAGGCCATCTCAGCCAGTTACTGCTGCCCTAGAGAATATGGTTGCCTCCTCAGCACCTGGGGCAGGGTGCAATGGGGGTGCCTGGTGGAGAAACAACCCCTGGGGAGATTCTGGTTCCCTTTAAATGGCCACACACCAATCAAAGCTGGAGCCATCAAGGGCACATCTTGAAAAAACCATCTGGGGAGATGAGATTAATAACAGGGAGCAGTGTGACTCACCACAACTCTTGCTTGCTCAGTGGGCTGGGTTCTGAGATTATGGGCAATCACAAACACCCACCCCCAAGCCTGTGCCAGACCTAGTGGTAGCTTCAGTGACAGCAGATGAGGTAGGCCTGGAGTGCTTGCTGCCTATAATCCCAGCACTTGGGAGGCTGAGGTGGGTGGATCACCTGAGCTCAGGAGCTTGAGACCAGCCTGAGCAAGAGTGAGACCCCATCTCTAAAGAAATAGCCAAGGCTTAGCACCTGTAGCACAGTGGTTACTGTGCCAGCCACATACACTGAGGCTGGTGGGTTTGAACCTGGCCTACGCCAGCTAAACAACAATAACAACTGCGAAAGAAAAAATGGCTGGGCATCGTGGTGGGCGCCTGTAGTCCCAGCTACTTGGGAGGCTGAGGCAAGAGAATCAGCTAAGCCCAAAAGTTTGAGGTTGCTGTGAGCTGTGAAGCCACGATACTCTACCAAGGGTGACATAGTGAGACTCTGTCTCAAAAAAATAATAATAATAAAATAAAATAAATAGCTGGGCGTTGTGACAGGTACCTATAGTCCCAGCTCCTCAGGAGGCATAGGCAAGAGAATCACTTAAACCTAAGAGTTTGAAGTTGCTGTGAGCTATGACTGCCATGGCACTCTACCAAGGGTGACAAAATGAGACTCTATCTCAAAAACACACACACACACACACACACAAACACACACAAGAACAATAAAAAACAAAAACAAAAAAACAAGACAGTAATTCTGGCCATCTAGAATTTCAGAGCCAGAAACCTGGGACCATGACACCCTTCATCCCCATTAACACATGGGGCCTGAACTGCGTTCTCCCCAGGCTGGTGGTGGGTGACATTAATAGTCACACAGTGACCACACTCACTCTGTGTTAGTCACTGTACTGAGTGCCGGATGAGGCAAGTACCATCTTAACAGAAGCCCAAAAAGGTCATGGAACCAGTAGGGGGCATAGCCAGGGTTTGGACCTGGGCAACAGTTCAGGGATCTGACCCCATGGCTCTGCCCTCACCCCACAGAGCCCGCACCACCATAAGTCACAAAGCCATGGCAAGCATATCTGAGGACAAAGGGCCAACTACTGTGCTTGGGTTCCTGGGGCATGCTGGCTTGTACCACCTGAATCTCTGGAGAAGTTGGTGGCTGGTGGCCATGGGCCTGTGAGGACTCAAGAATCAGAACCAGGAGGGCTTGGCTGGATGCGGTGACTCATGCCTGTAATCCTAGCACTTTAGAGGCTGAGGTGAGTGGATCGCCTGAGCTCACGGGTTTGAGACCAGCCTGACCCAGAGGAAGACTCTGACTCTGAAAATAGCCAGGCATGGGCGGTGCCTATGGTTCAAAAGGGTAGCACATCGGCCCCATATGCTGGAGGTGGTGGGTTCAAACCCAGCCCTGGCCAAAAAAAAAAAAATCCAGGTGTTGTAGTAGGCACCTATAGTCCTAGCTACTCAGGGAGGCTGAGGCAAGAGAATCACTTAAGCCCAAGAGTTTGAGGTTGCTGTGAGCTATGATGTCACAGCACTCTACCAAGGGCAACAAAGTGAGACTCTGTCTCAAAAAAAAAAAAGCAGGAGGTCTTGCCATAGGCTTAGTCGTCCAGGACACCCTGCAGTTTCTTCACAGAAGTGCGAGTCCATCCCTGGAACTCCGAGAATTTGGCAATGGGTAGGCAGAGATTGTAATTGAAATCACAGACATCAATTTGTCTATTTCACTTTGGAAAAATGTGGGCATGAAAGGGTGGGGAGTGGGGGTTTGTGAATTGCTGCTGGGATGCACTTCCTAACCTCCAAAAAATGCTAACCTAACCTCATCTGCCTAACAAAAGAGAGAGATGTCTGCACTTTGGTTTTCTGGGAGCTCAGTTACCAAACTCCAAAATTAGGAGAGATGACAGCAGAGCCAAAGCATTTTCATTTCCAGAAGGGCTGCTTTTGTGCTTGGCAGCAAGAGGAGGGGACCAGCAACAGCCCCAGCCACAGGGGAGCCATTCGGTAAGGCTGGCAGGGAGTATCATTTGGAGAGAACACCACAAGAAAGGCCCTGTCACGTGCCCCCCCCAATTTCACTAAGCCACCTCAAGCCTGCCCAGGCCCCCCCCATCTCCAGTCCTGCTTGCCACTGTTCCAGATAGCATGGTGTCCAGCTCAGAGTCCTCAAGCATCTTCACAGAACTGAGGCGAGAGAGATAGTGAGACATAGCTCTCTAGGAACACCCCATCATTCCCACCCTAGGAGCAACGTGGGATCCCAGATTCTCACTCAGGACAGTGAGGTCCCAGGTTGGGCCTTACATAACCAAGCAAAGGAACTCTTTTGGGAAGAACCTAAGAGCTTTTGCCTCTCACAGCTCTGCCCTAGGCATTGTGATACACTCTGACGCTAAGCTCAGAGAGGGCCGGTCTCTGTGCTATTTTGAAGGCAAGTGCAGCATTCTAAGAACCATATTTCTCCCAAATTCCATGTCTACCTGATAAATTCACAAAGGGAGGCTTCCGACTGTGAGCATGCAAGAACCACTTCAGGATGGCCTGGGCCACTCTACCCAGCCCTCCCAGCTAGCCAGTAAGGCTGTGTTTGTGTGGGCCTACCCAAGCTTGGCTCTGGCCTATGTCCATCTGGAGAACCCATGTTGGGTTAGGCCCAGAATTGAAGTCCTAGGGCTATCCCAGAACATACTAATATCATCTCACAAGAAAAAGTACACGGGACAGGGTTGAGAACCCGCTCCTGACAGTTTATATCTAATAACTGGTGGAGCTTCCACTGGTAATAAACAACCAGGGACAAACCACACCACTGCCTCCAGACCAGGGGTCCTAAAACTTTTTAAACAGGGGGCCAGTTCACTGTCCCTCAAACCGTTGGAGGGCCAGACTGTGGGCCCCGGGACGAGTCAGCTGCTAAGCAGGACAGGCAGCAGCAGCAAAAACACCTGACAGGCCAGATAAATGTCCTAGGGAGACCACATGTGGCCCACGGGCCATAGTTTGAGGACACCTGTATCAGACCGTTTTCCTCGAATTCACGTGTCCTCCTGTAGAGAAAGGTAGATTTCAAAGAAATTCCAAACTTGATATTTAGGAAAACTGAAGACAGAGCAGTTGAGTGAGGCTGTCTGGCCTATAAGTAAAGGCCGCCACACAGCACCTCAGAGCTCCTCATGTCCTGCTGCCCCCAACAAGGGGCCATAATCTGTTTTTGGAGATGACTGTGCCCTGGGCTGGCTGCTCAAATCATCAGAGCCCTAACAACTGGTAGGTCCAAGACCTAGCCTGGAACTCATAATAGCCTTGAGCTGGTCAGTGGCAAGATAGCTGGTATGGGAAGGATCAACAAGGTTGGTCCAACAGGCTACATCTCCTTTGAGCAGGTTGACCTGTGGCTGCCCAGACACTCCTTAAAAGCCTCCAGGGGCCAGGTGTGGTGGCTCACACTATAATCCCAGCACTCTGGAAGGCCTAGATGGGAGGATTGCTCCAGGCCAGGAGTTCAAGACCAGACTGAAGACCATAGCAAGATCCAACCTCTATAAAAAATTTAAAAAATTGACCAGGTGTGGTGGCTCATGCCTATAATCTTAGCACTCTGGGAAGCCGAGGCAGGTAGAGTGCTTGAGCTCAAGAGTTTGAGACCAGGCTAGGCACCTGTGGCTCAAGTGGCTAAGGCGCCAGCCACATACACCTAAGGTGGCAGGTTCGAATCCAGCCCAGGCCCGCTAAACAACAATGACGGCTGCAACCAAAAAATAGCCGGGCATTGTGGCGGGCGCCTGTGGTCCCAGCTACTTGGGA
>CAUYQV010043954.1:0-15199 GCA_963574575.1 Galagoides demidoff | reverse complement strand
AAATCCTGCTAAATTCGAAAGGCATGATTTTTAAAGATACCCCATAAAAGACATTTAACAGAAGTCACTTAGCAGGAAGATGTATCAATCAAATATTCTGAGGACCTGCATCCAAAGTTGACAGTTTCCCTCTGTCTAATTCACGGATGTCCCATGTTTTTTGCCTCTCCTGCACATTAGAAAAATAAGAGTCGCCTTGGAGTACACAGTAAATATACAAACACTAAAGAAAGCTTACTCCCGAAGTGGGGGGGGGGACAGAAGAACATCCCATCATAAATTTCATGATATCTGATAGCACATTAAACCAATAAAAATGCGCAAAAATTGGCATTTGTCCCATGGGCACAAGTAGGACACCCCTGGTCTAATTCAAAGCTTAACTGAATTGAATTCATTCTTCCTTCTCCAACCTTTATATTTCCATGAATTCACGTGAAAAGGTCTAAGAAAAGTTGAGATGTCAACACGCTTTCTTTGGAATCAGAAGCTTGAAGACAGGGATTCCAGAGGGCCTAGGTTTTAAAGAAGAAATGCACAGAATAAATGCTGCTGGAAAGTAGTGAGATTAGGGCAGGGCCCGTGGCACAGAGGAGTAAGACATCGGCCCCATGTGCCGGAGGTGGTGGGTTCAAACCCAGCACCAGCCAAATGTGCAAAAATATAAATGCAAATGAAAATCAATCAATAAAGAGAGATATGCATGAGAACCTCGATTAGGGAAATGAAAGATACAGGTCAAGGAGAAAAAATATTAAGAGTAAATAAAAGCAAGCAAGAAAAATAGAAGAAAGATGGTCCAGGAAGGAGAAAGTGAGGGAAGCCTGAGGAGTGGCAGAGTAGGGCTGGGGAGTTAAGTCAGGGGTGAGTAGCAAATTGAATCCAGTAACACATGGGATTATATAACGTCCAAAAGGAATGATCTCCCGCATGCAAGTTAGCTTAACATCTGAAAATCAATTAATGTAATACATTATATTAATAGAATAAAAAACACTTGATTATCTCATTATATGCAGAAAAATCACTTTTTAAAATATAGCATCCGTCCAAAGCTCAAAAACTAAAAATAGAAGAGTTTCCACAAACTGACAAAGAATAATCTGCTAAAAAACACTACAAAGGCTCGGCGCCTGTGGCTCAAGCGGCTAAGGCGCCAGCCACGTACACCTAAGGTGGCAGGTTCGAATCCCCAGCCCGGGCCTGCCAAACAACAATGATGGCTACAACCAAAAAAAAAAAATGGCCGGGCATTGTGGCGGGTGCCTATGGTCCCAGCTACTTGGGAGGCGGAGGCAGGAGACTCGCTTGAGCCCAGGAGTTGGAGGTTGCTATGTGCTGTGATGCCATGGCACTCTACCCAGGGGGACAGCTTGAGGCTCCATCTCAAAAAAAAAAAAAAGGTTACCTCATGGTGGTAGAGTAGAATGATGGCCACTAGAGGTTGGGAAAGGGGCTAGGAGTGAAGCGAGGTTGGCTGATGGATACAAAGGTACAGTTAGGTAGACGAAATAAGTTCAGTCTCCAACAGCACAGTATGGTGACTACAGTGACCAACAATTTATAAATTTCAAAATAAGCTAAAAGAGATTTTAAATGTTCCCAACGTAAAAAATGATAAATATTCAAGGTGGTGAGTATCCTAAATACTAAATGATTTGATCCTTTCACATTCTGTGCCTGTATCAAAATATCACATGTACCCCACAAATATGTACAAGCATTAGGCACCCCCCAAAAAACTTATAAAAAGTAAGTGAAGATATATACTTGAGTAACATAAATTAATAAGATCTAATTGATACATATTAAATTATGTATTTTGAAAGCAAAGAATACATCTTTTCAAGGGCTCATGGAATGTTCATCAAAATAGATTAGGCTCAAATAAACCTCAAAAAATTTATAGAGTAGAAGACATTCTATTATCATAATGTGATCATACTTGAAATCAATAACAATTTTTTTAACTTCACTAAATAGACCTTTTAAATATAACCTTTCAAATTCTTAAGCAGGTCTTTAGTAAGAAAAAAATTAAAACTGAAACTGTAAAAGACTAGAAACAAAAATATTTTATAGATTTAAATAATTACCTGGGCTGCGCCTAAGGCTCAAAGGAGTGAGGCGCCGGCTCCATATGCCAGAGGTAGTGGTTTCAAACCCAGCTCCGGCCAAAAACTGCAAATATATAATTAATTAATTACCTAATATGGAAATGAAAATAAATGAATTAAATATTCTCCTCAAGAAGTTAAAAAAAGAGCCACAAAAAAATTAAAGAATGGCCAGAAATGGTAGCTCACACCTTCAATCCTAGCACTTTGGAAGGCCGAGGTGGGTGGATTGTCTGAACTCAGGAGTCTGAGACCAGCTTAAGCTAGAAAGAGACCCTCATCTCTAGAAATAATCGGGCATTGTGGCAGGTGCCTATACCCCCAACTACTTAGGAGGCTGAGGCAAGAGGATCACTTGGGCCCAAGACTTTCAGGTTGTTGTGAGCTATGATGCTACTGCACACTCTATTGAGAGTGAAAAAGTAAGACTGTCTCCAAAAAAAAGACTTTTTAAAGGTTGTGTTGAAGTTATTAAAATAGAAAATGGAAAAGCAATAGAGCTTTTAAATTTATTCAAGGGTCAGGCACAGTGGCTCATAGACGCAGTGGCTCATAGACGTACCTGTAAACCCAGGACTTTGCATTGCCAATGCAGGAGGATCCCTTGAGGCCAGAGTTCAAGACCAGCCTGGCAAACTCTGTGAGGCCGAGATAGGTGGATTATTTGAGCTCAGGAGTGAGCTTGAGCAAGAGTGAGACCCTTATCTCTACTAAAAATAGAGAAACTAGCTGGGTATCGTGGTAGGTGCAGCTACTCAGGAGGCTGAGGCAGGAGGATCACTTGAACACAGGAGTTTGAGGTTGCTGTGGATGGAGGGGAAGAGTTGAGCCCTGTCAAGAGAGACTATGCTGGGCCCTTTCCTAGCTGTTCTTTAACAAAAGGGGACTCCCCACTATGATGCTCACTCCAGAGCAGATAATGAGTAAAGAAAGCATCTGACTAGCTACCCAGCTTTGTTTTATGTTTTTAATCAAGGCAACCAAGTGAGATTCTGTCTCAGAAAGATAAGAAAATAAATAGCCTCCAATTAAAAAAGATTAAATTAAAGCCCAGATGCACTGAAGGGTAACTTGGATCAGATCAATCCAATATTATTCTTTATAGGAAAATACTAGATGTATTTACAATAAAGTCAAAAACTAGTTAGCTAAGACCACAATCACCACTATTACTCAATGCATGGTGAGGAGATAAGACAATGGAACTTGACAACAGAAAAAAATAAGATAAATTAGGAAAGTAGTGATGCACACCTATAGTCCCAGGTACTCAAGAGGCTAGGGTAGGTCAAGGCTGTAGTGCATTGTGATTGCACCTGTGAACAGCCACTACACTCCAGCCTGGGCCACATAGCAAGACCTTGTCTCTTTAAAAAAAAAAAAAAATCAAGAAGAAAGAGATTAAATTATATAATTGTAAACCTAGATAACCTAACAAAATCAACTGAAAACTACTGCAAACAAGACAATTCAGAGGCTTGGCACACTGGCTCGTGCCTGGAATCCTAGCAGTCTGGGAGGCATGGGCAGGAGGATCACTTGAGGCCAGGGGTTCAAGACCAGTATGAGCAAGAACAAGAAACTGTCTCTACTAAAAATAGAAAAAATGAGCCAGGTGTGGTGGCATGGGCCTATACTCGTAGTTACTTGGAAGGCTAAAACAAGAGGATGGCTTGAGCCCAGGAACTGGGGGTTGCAATGAGATATAGAGTGTCACCCCATTCTAGCTGGGGTGACAGAGGGAAACTCTGTCCCCTGCCCCCTAAAACAGACAATTCAGAAAACCAACTGGGCATAAGATTATTATGCAGAAAGCAATAGTTTTCCTATAATACAAAGCACAACTGATTAAATAATGGGATAAAGAAAAACAGATTCCTGCTATATTAGCAAGCAAAGAGAAAGAAAAAAAATTGGCAAACAAGTAGTGTTCAATGACTAAATGAAAAAAGTCAATAACATACTACTGAGTCTTGAGTAGACTGACTTATGTCTGGATAAGATATTCATTCTTTAACTCATCTATAAATTTTAAGACATCACAGTAAAATTATCAACAGGGTTATATTTTTAAATGGGCAAACAAAAATGTCTAGGATAACTTTTTTAAAAACCCGTAAAACAAGACTGGGTAGCTAGTGAGATGCTTTCTTCATTCCTTATCTGTTCCGGAAGGAAAATGCTCTGGAGTAAGTGGCCCCATCTTTTTTATTTTTTCCATTTTTATTATCTGAGACAGAGTCTCACTCTGTGCCCTGGGTAGAGTGCTGTGGCATCACTGAAGCTCACAGCAACCTCAAACTCTTGGGCTCAAAAGATCCTCTTGGTTTAGCCTCCGAGTAGCTGGGACTACAAGCACCTGCCACAGTGCTAGCTAGTTTTTCTATTTTTAGCAGAGACGGGATCTTGATTTTGCTCAGGCTGTTCCTGAACTCTTGAGCTCAAGCAATCTCCCCTCCTCAGCCTCCCAGAGTGCTGGAGGCTGAGCCACCGCTTCCGTTAACCACCAGCTGGGAAAGAGCCCAGCAAGGGCTCTCTTGACAGAGACACACTATTCTACTCCCTCCGGATGCGGCATCATGTTGCCTGGCCCAGGGAAAGCCACAGCTCCCTTGGCCGCCATCCTGGGCAGCCAAGGGTCTTCAAGCAGAGAGCTGCACATACCATGCTCCTGAGCGGCCACCCCTGAGCAGCACTGCACGATGCTGGGAGCTCCAGTCTGGCATCTCAAAGCTCTGCCACTTATGTCTGAGAAAACCTGTTAAGGGTTGAATTGGGTCCCCCACAAAGAAATGTTGAAGTCCTAACCCCCAATATCTCAGAATGTGACCTTATCTGGAATAAGGTCATTGCATACATGGTTAGTTAAGATGGGGTCATACTGGAGTAGGGTGGGCTCCTAATCCAATCTGACTGGTTCCTACGGAGATGGCCATGTGAAGACACGAGAGACACAGGGAGGATGTGAAGATGAAGGATCAGAGTAGCACCTCTGCAGGCCAAGGAATGCCAAAGATTGCCAGCAAACCACAGGAAGCTAGGACGAGGCGGAGGATTCCCCCAGGCTTGAGAGGAAGGGTGACTCTGCAGATTCTTCAGAACTGTGAGACAATAAACTTGTTTTAAGCCACCTGGTTTGTGGCACTTCGTTACAGTAGCCCTAGGATACTAATACAGATGTCTGTGGTCAGAATCCGAGCACTCCCCACCATGAGGGCAGGCAGCCAAGCACCCAGTAGAGGTGGCCAGATGGAAAAACCATCAGTTAGCAGGGGGCTTTCACCAATTCAGCTAGGGACCTATGCTTCGGAGACACACCATGCTGTGATGTGTCCCTCCAAAATTCATGTTGAAATTCAATCTCTAATACATTTGAGTTTGAGACGGGGTCTTCGGCAGGTGACTAGCTCAAGGAGGCTCGTCCTTTCAGCCCTTTTTGCCCTCTGACTTCCTGCGTGTAGCATCGCAGCAACAAGGCGCCAGCTTGGAGGGAGAAAGCAGCACTTTTCTTTTCATTCTTTTTTTAAATTTTGAGACAAGTCCTCACTCTGTTGCCCCAGGTAGAATAAAATGGCATTATCATGGCTCACTGCAACCTCGAGCTTCTGGGCTCAAGTGATCCTCCCGTCTTAGCCCCCAAAATAGACACTACAGCCACGCACCACTATGCCTAACTAATTTTTGTATTTTTTCATAGAGATGGGGTCTTGCTGTATTGCTCAGGCTGGTCTCAAACTCGTGGCTTCAAGCAACTCCCACCTTGGCCTCCCAAAATATTAGTATTACAGGCATGAGCCACCACCCCTGACCCATGCTGCTTCCAAAAGCATTAACTTTTCTAATTGTGGGTAGATTAGAATGTTCTTCATACTGGCCCAAAATATTTCTCTTGGGATAATTTTATTTGTAGCTTGTGATAGCCCTCATTAGACAAAGAGTTCCCTGAGAGTGAAATACTAGCTCTTTGCCCACCTCTGGTCCTAACCCCATTTACACAGAAGTCAATATAATCACAGCTGCTGCTGCTACAGCTACCGCCACGGTGGCTGCCACCAACTTCCTATTCTCAGGACACTGTGAAGGAAGCACCCGGACAAACCCATTACCTCATCTCTCTGCTGTGTTCAGCCCTGTGTGTCTCTAGGGAACCAGACAGTTCAATTTATTTAATGCCACATGATCTGCTGCACCCTGTTCTTAATTTATTACAGACATCAGGACATGGCTCTGTTTTTCTGAAAAGCAGATTGTATCTTAGGTCACAAGGGCTGGAACTTTTTATCTCTCTTTTCCAGTAATGGATAATTTGATTCATATCTGCAATATGAATCAAATACCTTAATAATGTTCATAGCCTTTGACCCACTAAGTTCCACTTCTAGAAGTTTACCCTAAGAAAGTGGCCATAGGTGTGTAAAAAAAGGGTTTACTGAAGAATTATTCATATATATGTATAATAGAGGGAATTCCCAGCGGGGAATTTGTGTGCGACTTCTCCAAAGCAAATATAGTGACATGTTTGGCCACAAAGCATCAGCAAGCCTGAGCTGAAGGTTGTAATGAGGTGGAGAAATGGTGATCTCGCCAGTGTTCAGATGGATTGAGGTACAGCAAGCCCACAAGGGCTGGGAATAGGCCAGACACTGAACTAGCCTGTTACCTCTCTGTTCTTGGGATCACCTCCTCTCCCAAGGGGCAGCCCTCCAGTTCCCTGGTCTCCCACCTGTCTCCAAGAACTGCCTGGGAAATTGCCTGTTTCAAGGGCATCTCACAGGATAAAATCTATCCTGTGGAGGATAGGAGGATAGGATGGGTGGCCCATTGCTCCCAATCCAATGTGGCCCTGACTCCCCACTGTGAGTTACCACTCACCACATTTTCTCTTCTCTTTGGAGATCAGAAACATCATTTCCTAAGCTTTTCTTGGGTGTTTCTCTCTACTTCCTCTCTGCCAGACCTGAGTTTAAGTGAACATAGATAGTAGCACTTTCATCCAATAACTTAATTCAGGGCATCATATTATTTATTGATCAGATTCTTTTGGTTGAAAGAGACAAAAGCACATTTAAACAGATTTCAATCAAAACAAACAGAAAGAGGAAAAGAAAGACACAAAAGGAAAAGGAAAAAAAAAAAGGAAAGTGAAAGAAGGAAGAAGTCTAGGAATAAATGACTTCAGGTACAGCAGGATCCAGGCATCCAAGAGATATCAGTAGGGTCTTCCCACGCTTCACCTTTCTCTGCTTTCTCAGTGTCAGCTCAGGTTGTGTCTCCTTCCTCAGGTAGTAGCAAAGATGGCCACTAGCCACTCTAAATGTACATACCTTGCCATCTAATGATTCCATTGGTGGTTGTGTGGAGGTGAAGGATAAAGGGTGGGGGGAGGAGTTCATCTCTTTGGCTAGTTCAGGAAATGTTTCACAGACGGCTCTGAGTGGTGTGGCTTGGGTAACATGCTGTTCTCTAAACCAATCACTGTGGCCAAAGGATCATAGATCCACCCCCAGGTACTGAGGGGTGAGGCAGGGCTCATCTGAATTTCATGGACTTAGAATCAAGGGCAAGTGGTACCCTAAAAGATGCTTGATAAAGAAAAAAGCAGATTCTTTGCACTTGACTGTCCCTGTCCTGATGTCTGCCTGTCCTTGTACGTGGGCAAAATCCCAGTCTCTCATACACTTGATCAGGAGTGATCCTCCCCAATCTGACAATTTTATGTTTATCAGGCAACCCAGAGTTCCAAAGCCACCCATCCCCTTCATGTAGTTCTGAATATCATGTTGTGTCTGCTTTTGTGTTGCAGCAAGCGTGAATAGTGGTTAAGCAGTAAGAGTCCTATAATTTGCCCACAGGTCTGACTTCACCCTGAGTGAAACCCACTTCCCTGTCTATGGTCAGACAGAAATCACCATGGCAAGCCCTGAATAGAAATAAGAACTCCAAGGCCCTGCAGCCATAACCACATGAGGTTATATGAGGTCTGACAATTAAGTTTGTGAACTTGCCACCTGTGCTTATGTTGGCAGCACAGTACAAAGAGCTCAGTAAGGTTTTGTAACCTTGGTTATGTCAGTGTGTCACAGCTGTGCTCATGTCAGCGTGTGGCCATATTTTGCTGAGTGGCATTCATTACCATTGTTGAGTTTTTTTGTGTGCTGTTGTGAGAATGTTGGAGCTTGAATCAGAGCAACGAATAAACATTAAATTTCTTGTTAAACTCAGCAAGAGTGGAAGTGAAATCAGGGACTTATTAGTTTAAGTTTATACCATGAAAAAAAATGGCAGTGCACAAATGGAAGAAACATTTTTCTGAGAGGAGAGAAAGTGTCACTGATGCAGAGGTCAAGGCAGCCAATAATGAGCAGAACTGATGAAAACATGGCAAACATTTGTGAAATTATGCATCAAAATTGTCACCTGATTGTGAGAAGCAACAGCAGACAAGTAAACATCAACAGAGAAACAGGAAAATCTAGGCATGAGGAAGGTACGTGCAAAAATGGTTCCAAAGGAGTTCACTGATCAACAAAAGCAAAGGTCAAAGCTTGCCAAGACTTTTAAGAGAGGCAAGACAACGTTTGGGGCCGTGAGAACACTGGCGATGAAACATGGATGTGACAATTTGACCCTGAAACAAAGTGTCAAAGTGCACAATGGGAGTCTGCCAATTCCCCACACCAAAAAATTTCTGACAGTCCACATCCAGAGTCAAAACAAGGTTGCTAACCTTTTTTGACATCAGAAGGATTATTCATTATGAATTTGTACCAACTGGACAGTTAACTAAGTTTACTATTTAAAAGTGCTGAAAAAGCTGCATGAAAAATTAGACCAAAATGACCTGAAATTTTTACCAGTAATTCATGGCTCTTGCATCACGACAGTGCACCAGCTCACACCAGCACATCTAGGTGGGTGGGAACAGTAACCACCCACCTAGATATGCCTTTGTCCCATTTCTGTCTGTTGTCTGTGAGGGAGTTTTTAGCTAGTAAACAAATAACTGTATTGGAATACACTCCCCACTCACCTGATCTGGCCCCCAATGACTCTTTTCTTTACTTGAAGATAAAGGAAATAGAGAAAGGAACACATTTTGGAAGGATAATACGATAGCTCTAATGGCCATTCCAGGAATTCCAAAATTGCCTTGAACGGTAAACTGGCACTGGCATCAGCGCATAGCTTCCCAAGGAGAGTACATCAAAGGTGAGTACATCAGTGAGATATGTCGCATTTTGTCTAGGATAAGTTCACGAACTTAACTGTTAGACCTCACACATCTTATGCCCTGCAAAAGTTTAGCTTGTGAAGCCAAGTATTCTGATATAGGGTACTTGGGTCTGCATCTGCCCAGCAGAAAGAGTACCTTTTAACATGCTCTTTATGGGTTAATAGCTACCCTGCCTACAGGTACAGACAAGGAATGATTGTCCCAAGGCTGTCACAGGGCCGAAGAATTTAAAGGCTTGAACCCTAGACCCGGGTGGCATGGCTTGAGTAACAGAATTCTGAGGTATTTTGTTGCTTCTGCATGTGATGCGGCTGGGCTACAAGGCAGTGGTCCCGCAGCTGTGGGCTTCTCCGGTCCAGCAAACATCTTGCTCCCCACTGACTGCCAACATTTCCAAACTCTGAGGGGTGCTTCTCCGTGAGTGACACAAGAGGCCTGCAGGGAACAGTAACCACCCACCTAGATGTGCCCTTGTCCCATTTCTGTCTGTTGCATTGCTTTCGGCTGCTTTGGGAGTAAACCAAAATGATGGAACTTTGAGTAGGACCCTTCCCCGCCCTCAAACCCACACCAAACTTCATGATGCAGCCAAGCTCATCAGCACATTGTTGAGGCTCCTGCCCAAACTCTGAAAATGAGAGAGTCAAGCGTTCTGGTAGAGCTACAGGTGTGCATCAAGGAAGCCATGTGTTGGTTCCACTGACACCTCCACTCAGGCTTGAGAGGTCCCAGCAGATTTAGCAGAGTTCAATCACCTTGGGTCTTGTTGGAGGCAGCAAGGAGGGGGACTGGGTGTCTGCCTTGTCATTATTGCTGCTGATGAATACACATTTTTCATGCCCTGAGCACTGTTCTGAGTGATTTACATACATTATCTATCTAAATTTCACAACAGACCCACACAGTTACCCTCTTTTATAAAAAGAGGAACCTGAGGTTAAACAACTTGTCCATGGGCTCAATACCCGTAGCACAGTGGTTACAGTGCCAGCCACATACATAGAGGCTGGCCGGTCCGAAACCGGCCCGGGCCAGCTAAACAATGACAACTGCAACAAAAATTAGCCAGGTGTTGTGGTGGGTGTCTGTAGTCCAGCTACTTAGGACGCTGAGGCAAGAGAATCACTTAAGCCCAAAAGTTTGAGGTTGCTGTGAGCTGTGACACCATGGCCCTCTACCGAGGGCAACATAGTAAAACTCTGTCTCAAAAAGTAAATGAATAAATAAAATTTAAAAAAAACCAACTTGCCCATGATTACCGAACTACCAGCTTAACTGAGGGACTTCCTGGCGTCACTGTCAGAGTCTCTCCTCTGACTCTTGGGCGGAAGGTGGGGGCGGTGATTCTGTCAACCCCAGCTGCATACAGCCAGATGCTGTGGGATAATGCTGTGAAGAACTGGCAAAGTGACCTGGCACCTGCAGAACGTTCCCTGGTTTACAACTCTCTGGCACCAAAGGCAAGAAGTACACAGACCTGGCTGGGCGCATGGGCTCACACTTGTAATCCTAGCACTCTGGGAGGCCAAGGCGGGTAGATTTCTTGAGCTCAGAAGTTTGAGACCAGTCTGAGCAAGAGCAAGACCCAGTCTAGTCTCTACTAAAAATAGAAAAACTGACCCGGGGTTGTGGTGGGTGCCTATAGTCCCAGCTGCTCGGGAGGCTGAGGCAAGAGGATCTCTTGAGCCCAAGAGTTTGAGGTTGCTGAGAGTGATGATGCCACGGCACTATACCCTGGGCAACAGAGTGAGGCTCTGTCTCAAAAAAAAAAAAAAAAAAGTACACAGAGCCCAGCTCCAGGCCTTTACTCTGCAGGTCTCAGAGCAGCTCTCACCGGGCAGCAGGAAGCCATCTAGACATGGCTTGCTCAGCCATTGGAGTAAATGATGAGTTTATGTTGGCTCCAAGGTTCTCTGACTCCCCAGATAGGATTATTTACATGATTACATTCTAGGTTCTGCAGAAAATTCTGGTTTTTACAGACTCAAAATAAAATCCTTATGCCCTTAGAGGAGTTCTAGATCCTTTCGGACTGGTGTACTTATTTTCCCCCTTGGTCCTTCCTTTGGCTCCAGAACAGCCCACTGAGTTATCTCACATAAGACACCAAGATCAGGTGGACCCCATGAGCAGTAAAACTCCAAGTCAATAGTGTTAACAAGGTCTGGGTTCTGTCTCTCCTCTGCTCCACCCTGTCCATGACATGGGCTTTGTCCTCTGTTGGGCTCTTGAGGGACTGCCTTATTTATATATCTGTTTCTTTCAAATGAATGAAAGCTTCCTAGAGGCTCCCAGCAGATACCTCTCTCTGCCCATCACAGGCAACTGTTTGACCCACTACCTCAGTGGGAGATTTATAGAGCCTCGTTGATAATCAGTAGCTCTTTAAAGAGTTTCTGTAAATACGTAATTTCAAAACAAAATCTATTTCAATCTGCTGTCAGCAAAACATAACCCACATCCCATTCACAGAGAAAGAAAAGGACATTCCATCTCTCCTCCCCATCTCTGGATGGTTAGAAATCCTTGAGATCAAAGCCCTCTGGAGTCATCTACAGATCAAGGTGGAAGAAACCTAGGAGCAGACTGATGAACAAGTGGTCAACAGTTAACAAAAAGAAAGAAAGAAAGAAAGAAAAACCCAGGAGAGGGCCAAGGGACAGTACTTGGCTCTGTGCAGCCTCTGCCCACTCCACCTACCATACCTGGGACCACTTTGTACCCACAAAGTGATACTGTGCCTTTGGACAGTGCCAACATTTTTTAAAGTTGGACTTAAGATCAGACAACTGGAATAGTCAGGATTCAACCCATGTCTTGCTCCAAAACTGTTTTCACTTTGCCAAAATCATATGCTATTGATATGTCTGTCTACCTAGAAAACCAAGACAATCAACTGGAAATCTATTAGTGCCACAAAGAGCTCAGTAAGTTGAGTAAGTTTAAAATAATTTTAATCATTTTAGACAATATACTGGAAAATGTTACTGTATATACAATATACTGAAAAATTTATTAATTATATATTAAAATGTTAGAGTTGTAGAAAAGAAACATTGACCAAGAATGTCCTGAAATTTAGGGCACTTGCCAAAATCAAGGTGGCTCCTTCTCTGGGAGAAGTTTCTAGAAAGAACAAAAAAAAAACCAGTAACAACAGCTGCCCTTGGGTAGGTAACCGGGGCCAGTTGTAGGAGGAGCACTTAGCCTCCACCATACCTTTGAGCTTTAGATTGTTGTGCTATATGCACATATTATCTATTGAAAATAATAAGATTCTAGGAAAATTAATAAGCAATGCAGCAAAAATTTCAGGATTTTAAGAAAACCTCAGACACAAGGACACTAGAACTGCCAGTGAGTTATTCATTCTATCATCTCTCCTTTACTTTCAATCCAAAACAATAGTAAACAACATGGAGATGCTATCAAATTTCAGCCTTCTTTAATGAAATTTGTAATTTTTTTTCAAATGTCTAAGAAGACAAGAATCTCCCCTGCTGCTTTTTTTAGGAGTAAATAACAGAGGTTTTACTTTTAGCTAGAGGGTAGTTTGCTCTGGGGAGGATAGTTTATAATCCCTTTTATTACATTCCTTTGGGCATAACAATTATTGGCTTGAGATCCAGTCAACTATTTCAGTAAGTTAAATGTGCATGTTGCTTTTAAAAAAGAAAGAGAGAGAGAGAGATTAGACAATAAGAAATCACAATTGGGGGCAGAAAGTTCTCATGGCAAAACCTAAGCATTTAGATGTTTTATTCATGACAATTATGAAATTTCTCTTTTGTAAAAGGTACACACAGATCTTGGGCATCTTGGTCACTTGAAAGGAGACCATCTTGTGTCATTTCAGTAGAAGAGTTTACAGTTTGCCAATCCCACATGTTTCCCAGGAAAGGAAAAATTTATTAATTATATATTAAAATGTTACAGTTGTAGAAAAGAAACATTGACCAAGAGTGTCCTGAAATAGATAATATTTACAACAGCAACCAAAATACAGAACATCATGGAATCATTTGCATGAGAATTGCATAGCTTAGGAAGAGAGAACATTAGAGAACTGCTGAGGATCCTATAACATAGGGCCTTGAGTAAAGGAGGAGACACGTGGAGAACAGTGCTCAGACTCTGCGGTCACAGGAACATGCTGTGCTCAGAAACCCCTCACTTATAAAAATGGGGGTGCTTATAGCACCCACTCCACGAGAGAACAATAGAAAGATACCCAGTCCTTCCCCAGAGAAGGGGTGCTGTTACTTGTGATGTTTTCTGCATTGTACCACGTTTCCCAAAGGATAAAGACACCAGCCTCTTCTGCAGCAGAGGGGACAGAGACCTAGACAAATTGGGTCTAAACTTGTGAGAAGCTGTATTTCTTTTGTTGTTGTTTTTGTTTTTGACACAGAGTCTCAAGTTGTTGCCCTGGGTAGAATGCATCACAGCTCACATCAACCTCCAACTCTTGGGCTCAAGCGATCCTCAGTTGCCTCAGTTTTTCTATTTTCGGAGGTGGGAGTCTCACTTCTGCTCAGCTGAAGCAATCCATCCCCCTTGGCCTCCCGGAGTGCTAGGACTACAGGCGTGAGCCACCGCGCCTGGCCGAAGCTGTATTTTCTACTGCAACCTCTACTACGAGTATCTGCCCAACATCTCCTTTTATCTCACACATGCACAGCCACAGTATTAATCAGAGTTCTCTAAAGAAACGGAGCCAGGAGATGTGGGGCAGAGGAGAGAACAGAGGAAGGGGTGTGTGTGTGTGTATGTGTGTCTAGGGAGGAAGAGAGAGATAAGGAATTGGCTCATAAAATCATGAGAACCAGCAAATCTGAAATTTGTAGGACAGGCCAGAAGTTCATAGAAGAGTTGATGTTGAAATCTTGAGTCCAAAATCTGCAAGACAGGCCAGCAGACTGAGCTTCTACGTTGTAGCTGAGGACACAATCAATTCTTCCCTAGGAAACCTGTCTTTGCTCTTAAGACTTTTAACTGATTGGATGAAGTCTACCCACTATAGGGAAAGTAATCTGCTTTACTTAAAGCCAATTGATTGTAAATGTTAATCACGTCTACAAACACCTTCCTAGCAACATCTAGACTAAACTAAACTGGGCACCACAGTCCAGCCAAATTGACACATAAATTTAACCATCTCAGCCACCTCCCAGCTATAAGGAACCTCCTCATGGGTCTGGACCCACCATCCAGACCATCTTTACTTCCCCTGTTCACCTCCAGGAATTTAGTATTTTTCCTTTTAGATGTTAGGGCTGCTAACATCTCATGTTCCTATGGGCTACACGCCTACTTTCAGCGGTCTGCTCAATGCCTCCACGGGTAATCTCACACACTCACACACATCACACATACCCCTTTGGGAAGGAAGAATTTCAAGGACACAAAGATGACTGATCCTCTAAAGGCTAACCAAGGGGATCTTCTGTTCTCCTTCACTTGAGAAGGGGCAGAGAGAGAAAAGAAAAAATATATACATACATATACAAATTTCACCTCTAGAGGAATAGTCAGCTACATATAATAGAAAAGCAAGGGAAATAATCTAAATGTCCTGCAATATATGGTAAGTTGAGAAAAAAATTATCGCTCATATACACAAGAAACTATGCAGCTATTAACAATCATATGAAGATTATTTAATCATCTTGAAAACTATCCATCCTGGCTCGGCGCCTATGGCTCAATTGGCTAAGGCGCCAGCCACATACACCTAAGGTGGCAGGTTCGAATCCCCAGCCTGGGCCCGCCAAACAACAATGATGGCTGCAACCAAAAAATGGCCGGGCGTTGTGGCGGGCGCCTGTGGTCCCAGCTACTTGGGAGG
>CAUYQV010043952.1:0-12808 GCA_963574575.1 Galagoides demidoff | reverse complement strand
AGTCCACAATGAAGCAAATTATACTTACATAAAGAGAAAGGACCCGGCTTGGCGCCTGTGGCTCAATGGGCTAAGGCGCCAGCCATGTACACCTAAGGTGGCAGGTTCGAATCCCCAGCCCGGGCCCGCCAAACAACAATGATGGCTGCAACCAAAATGGCCGGGCGTTGTGGCGGGCGCCTGTGGTCCCAGCTACTTGGGAGGTGGAAGCAGGAGACTCGCTTGAACCCAGGAGTTGGAGGTTGCTATGAGCTGTGATGCCATGGCACTCTACCCAGGGGGATAGCTTGAGGCTCCGTCTCAAAAAATAATAATAATAATAATAACAATAGGAGCTAATATGCTCAATCAGAGAAACTGCTGGCGTCTTTGTTCTCTCCCTCATCTTACCCTCTGGGCAAATAGACTTCAATAAAAGCAGAGTGGAGCAAACACGTGGGACCATTGCCAGAAGCCCACAAATGGGCAATGGACCCTTGGGCTCCCACTTCTAATTCTACTCTATGTCTCATATTTCTTTCTTTGCCAACGTTTCTGACTCTATATTTCTTCAGTGGGTCCTGCCAGTTTCCACAGGTCTCTGCGGGCCCTGCTCCCCGGGGCAGGACCCTGACATTTGGCGCCCAATATAGGACAATATTAGATGCCCAATGACACTTCAGGCTCTGATATCAAATGCTGACCTGTGGATAATCCTACATCCATCTCCAGCTTAGGCCCCGGGCCCAGGCTCTGGACCTCCATATCCAACCAAGTGCTTCTGGATTCAGCTATACTCACTTGGCTCAGGCTTGTCCAAACTGATCTCAGAATCTTCTCTACCCTGTGCCCAGCCTGCCCATTTCCCTTCCCACCAGGCCCCAAATGCAAAACTAGGGAGTTGCTTTCCATTCCTATGTCTTCTTTACTTTTAGACCCATCAGACTCAAATCTTGTGAATGCCCCTCCCTGGGTCTCATTCCATTACTGAAAAAGGCTCCCAGCTGGCCTCCCTGCCTCTTCTCTTCTTTTTTTTTTTGAGACAGAGCCTCAAGCTGTCCCCCTGGGTAGAGTGCTGTGGCATCACAGCTCACAGCAACCTCCAACTCCTGGGCTCAAGCGAGTCTCCTGCCTCAGCCTCCCAAGTAGCTGGGACCACAGGCGCTGAGTCCTCTTCATCTCTTCTAATTGCTTCTTTATCTTTTACTTTTTTTTTTTTTGCAATTTTTGGCCAGGGCTGGGTTTGAACCTGCCACCTCCAGCATATGGGGCCAGTGCCTTACTCCTTTGAGCCACAGGCACCACCCACTCTTCTTTTTTTTTTTTTTTTGAGACACATTCTTACTAGGTCGCCCTTGGCAGGGTACTGTGGCATCACAGGTCACAGTAACCTCAAACTCTTGAGCTTAAGTGATTCTGTCGCCTCAGCCTCCCAAGAAGCTGGGACTACAAACACTCACCACAATGCCTGGCTATTTTTTTTGTAGTTGCCATGGTTGGTTTGGCAGACCCCAGCCAGGTTCAAACCCACTAAGCTACAGGCACTGAGCCTCTTTTCCTTTTCTTTCTTTTTTTTTTTTTCTTGAGACAGAGTCTCACTCTGTTACCCTAGGGTTGAGTGCTCTGGCATCATCATAGCTCACAGCAACCTCAAACTCATATGCTCAAGTGATCCTCCTGCCTTAGCCTCCTGAATAACTGGAACTACAGGACACTCATTCCAATGTCCATCTAATTTTTCCATTCTTGGTAGAGATGGGGTCTGTCTCTTGCTCAGGCTAATTTTGAACTCCTGAGCTCAAGCAATCCACCCACTTTGGCCTCCCAAAGTGTTAGGATTACAGACATGAGACACTGCACTTGACCATTAATCTGTTCTTTACTCGATAGCCAGGTGATCTTTCTTTTTTTTTTGAGACAGAGCCTCAAGCTGTCCCCCTTGGTAGAGTGCCATGGCATCACAACTCACAGCAACCTCCAACTCCTGGGCTCAAGCAAATCTCCTGCCTCAGCCTCCGAAGTAGCTGGGACCACAGGTTCCCGCCACAATGCCTGGCTATTTTTTGGTTGCAGCCATCATTGTTGTTTGGCAGGCCTGGGCTGGATTCAAACCCGCCACCTTAGGTGTATGTGGCTGGCGCCTTAGCCAATTGAGCCACAGGCGCCAAGCCAGGTGATCTTTCTAAAAGGAAAGGATCAAGTCCATCCTCTGTTTCTCATTATCTTTGGATTAAGTTCAAACCCCGTAGCATGCCTCTTCATCTCCTTCAAAGTCTGGTCCCTGACATTCATTTCCCCTTCCCCCACCACCCCCCCTTTTTTTTGCAGTTTTTGGCTGGGGCTGGGTTTGAACCCTCCACCTCTGGGCATATGAGTCTGGCACCCTACCCCTTTGAGACACAGGTGCCCCCCCTTCCCCTTTTTTATTTGAGGATCTGTGTGGTGCTGTGGGGTTGATCCCACCCCAATGTCAGCCTTTGCTGAGGCCCTGGATACCATGACTGGTTCAGAAGTGGACTAGAGACCTAAGCTGGTCCAAGCAGTGGGTGTCAAATATGGGACAAAGCCCAGGAAGCTGAGCCTGGGAGTTCTGGTTGCCATCTTTGCTCTTGGGGAAAGCCAGCACTGTGGAGGGCACCACCAGGAGACGGAAGAAACCTGGTTTCTCAATGACAACAACGAGCCACTGGACCAACCTCACTGTGAGCCACTGACCCTGGCTGATTTCTGTTTTCTGTCCCTTGCAACTTTAGGCATACACAGCAACCTGCAACTCCCAGGACACTCTGTGTCCTGTCTTGTCTCCAAGTCTTTGTACATGTGATACCTGGAATGCAGCTCAACCTCCTTACTGACTAGTTCTTATTTACCCTTTTTTTTTTTTTTTGAGACAGAGTCTCACTTTGTTGCCCTTAGTAGAGTGCTGTGGCATGGTAGCTCACAGCAACCTCCAACCTTGGGTTCAAGCGATCCTCTTGCCTCAGTCTTTATAGTAGCTGGGACGACATGGCTAGAGGCAGTCTCCTTTTATTTATTTATTTATTTATTGCAGTTTTTTGGCCGGGGCTGGGTTTGAACCCACCACCCTCAGCATGGGGCCAGCACCCTTCTCCCTGAGCCACAAGCGCCACCCAGACAGTCTCCCTTTAGCTCAAGTTGGTCTCAAACTCCTGAGCTCCACCCATCTCAGCCTCCCAGAGTGTTAGAATTATAGGAGTCAGCCACCACCTCCGTGCTGAACATCTGCCTCCTCCCTATCTCAAGAGCTGATCACAATCTAATGAAACCACCTACATCTTTACCTGGTTGTCCTGTCCTGAAGGCTGCAAGCCCAGACAAACTGGGACATTAGTCTTACCCCAGCTCCTCACACCATTCCACAGCAGCTGACACACAGGAAGTGCTCCCCAAATGCTGCTCAAAGAATGAGCTCTTCCAAGGACCAGCTCCCCAGGAAAGCCCTTCCTAGCCGCCCCTCCCCTCCTTAGCCATCCTAGTCCCTCTCACTCCACATATCTACCCTGCTATGTCCGAGATCACTTCTGCCAAACCTTCCCTGATTTTACCAACATGTCAAGAGCTCCTTGAAGACAAAGACATACTATAGTACTAGAACTTTGAGCGCCTATTAGTTGTTCACAGCTACACTCCCAGATCCTAATTAGTACAAATATATAGTAGGTACTTAATTGCTATTGTTGAATAAATTGTTGGATGAAGAACTCAATGAATTGAATACTTACACATACCAACTACTGTACGAACAATATCCTCCCGGAGCTCTTGTTTTTTCCCCATAATAGCCCCATTTTTACAGGTGAGAAACTGAGGCTTCCGAAAGTCACCTGCCTAAGATTTCACAGTTAAAGGTGGCATTGCTGCAAGTTGATCCCAAGCTGGTTGATGTCAGAGCCCTGCTATTCATATCCTTGTGTTCACTCCCTTTCATGGAAGACGTATGTGGCTGCAAATAGAGGCACAGGCATGCAATGATGATTTATGCAAAGCAGGAATTTCATTATCTCTCCTAAGAAGTGTAGAGGTCAGTGACGGAGGCTCAGTGGCCGTCAAGGTCTTAGGTTCTTCTCTTTTAGTACTGCCCTTTCACATATTAGATTTGCCCTCATGGTCGCTAGGTGGCTGCAGCTGCTCCAAACATATCATCATACCATCCTCAGAAGACTATTTTTTTTTTCTTTGAGACAGAGCCTCAAGCTGTCCCGCTGGGTAGAGTGCTATGGCATCACAGCTCACAGCAACCTCCAACTCCTAGGCTCAAGCGAGTCTTCTGCCTCAGCCTCCCAAGTAGCTGGGACTACAGGCACCTGCCACAAAGCCCGGCTATTTTTTGGTTGTAGTTGTCATTGTTTGGCAGGCCTGGGCTAGATTCAAACCCGCCAGCTCTGGTTTATGTGGCCGGTGCCTTAGCCGCTTGAGCTAGAGGCACCACCGTGAGACTCTGTCTTAAAAAAAAAAGAGTAGCTTGGCTCAGCGCCTGTGGCTCAAGTGGCTAAGGTGCCAGCCACATACACCTAAGGTGGTGGGTTCGAATCCAGCCCAGGCCCGCCAAACAACAATTACAGCAGCAACCAAAAAATAGCCAGGCGTTGGCTCGGTGCCTGTGGCTCAATTGGCTAAGGCACTGGCCACATATACCTAAGGTGGCGGGTTCGAATCCCCAGCCTGGGCCCGCCAAACAATGACAACTACATTGTCATTGTATGGCTACAACCAAAAAATGGTCGGGCGTTGTGGCGGGCGCCTGTGGTCCAGCTACTTGGGAGGTGGAGGCAGGAGACTGGCTTGAGCCCAGGAGTTGGAGGTTGCTATGAGCTGTGTTGCCATGGCACTCTACCCAGGGGGATAGCTTGAAGCTCTGTCTCAAAAAAAAAAAATAGCCAGTCCAGGCGTTGTGGCGGGCACCTGTAGTCCCAGCAACTTGGGAGGCGAAGGCAGGAGACTCGCTTGAGCCCAGGAGTTGGAGGTTTCTGTGAGCTGTGATGCCAGGGCACTCTACCCAGGGGGACAGCTTGAAGCTCTGTCTCAAAAAAAAAAAAAAAAAAAAAAAAAGATTGGCTCACTCCTGTAATCCTAGCACTCTGGGAGGCCAAGGCAGGTAGGAAATGCTTATTTTAAGAAGTATAAAAAGAAAATTAATTTACAGTCTATTAACATTTTAAAAAGTGTGTTAGCAAGAAGGGGGAATATATTACTAGCTCGATGAGGGATCCAGAGAGATGAGGAGAGTGAAATCATATAAATTTCCCTAGGAAACAGATTTTGACAGATTTCAAACTGTTTACTGGTTATGTGAGCTCACCAGTTTGAGACCAGCCTGAGCCCGAGCGAGACCCCATCTCTAAAAATAGCTGGACGTTGTGGTGGGCACCTATAGTTCCAGCTATTTGGGAGGCTGAGACAAGAGAATCACTTGAACTCAAGAGTTGGAGGTTGCTGTGAGCTATGACAAAATGGCACTCTACTGAGGGCAACAAAGTGAGACTCTGTCTCAAAAAAAAAAAAAAAGAGAAACTCTATCACAATTCTGGAAGCTGGGGAGTTCAAGATCAAGACACTGGCATATGGTGAGGGCCTCCTTGCTGTGTCATAATGTATCAGAAGGCAGAAGGGCGAGAGAGGGTTAACTCCCTCTGTCAAGCCTCCTTATTTGAACACCAAATCCCATTCACAAGGGAGAAGCCCTCTTGGCCTGATCACCTCTTACGGCCCCACCTCTTAATACCATCACTTTGGCAACACCTGAATTTTGGAGAGAATGCATTTAAACCATAGATGTTGGCAAGGAAGAGAGAAGCTTGGCTATTTGGTAGACAGGCAGCCTTGACGGTGCACCTTCCTACAGCAGGGCATTCAGAAATACTTGGTGGCAGGGTGTGCCTGTGGCTTAGTGAGTAGGGCGCCAGCCGCATATACAGAGGGTGGCAGGTTCAAACCTGGCTCCCACCAAACTGCAACAAAAAAAATAGCCAGGCGTTGTGGCGGGCACCTGTAGTCCCAACTACTCGGGAGGCTGAGGCAAGAGAATCACCTAAGCCCAAGAGCTGGAAGTTGCTGTGAGCTGTGATGTCATAGCACTCTACTGAGGGCGACAAAGTGAGATTCTGTTTCTATAAAAAAAGAAAAGGAAAGAAAGAGTGGTGCCTGTAGCTCAGTGGGTAGGGTGCTGGCCCCATATACCGAGGGTGGCAGGTTCAAACCCAGTCCTGGCCAAACTGCAACAAAAAAATACCCGGGTGTTGTGGTGGGTGTCTGTAGTCTCAGCTACTTGGGAGGCTGAGGCAAGAGAATCGCATAAGGCCAGGAGTTGGAGGTTGCTGTGAGCTGTGTGATGCTGCCACGGCACTCTACTGAGGGTGATAAAGTGAGACTCTGTCTCTACAAAAAAAAAAGAAAGAAAGAAAGAAATACTTGTTGGCTGAACAAGAAACATAAGGATGTGGGGGCTTGGGACCTGAGGTCATGATCCTTAGGTGCCTGCCTGACCTATGATGAGGACAAACAGTGAATGAGAGCAGCACACAGGGGCAGATAACCAGGAGCAGATAGGCAAGCTGACAGATTTCAAACTGTTTGCTGGTTAGATGTATTTATGTATTGTCCAGGGTCCCTCTCTCCTCCACAGAGTCTTTTTTTTTTTTTTGAGACGGAGCCTCAAGCTATCTCCCTGGGTAGAGTGCCATGGTAGAGTGCCATGGCATCACAGCTCATAGCAACCTCCAACTCCTGGGCTCAAGCGAGTCTCCTGCCTCCGCCTCCCAAGTAGCTGGGACCACAGGCGCCCGCCACAACGCCCAGCCATGAATTATTCTTAAAAATAGAATTGGTTTATTCTGTTAATAATCAGGTAAGCATTCTCAAAGAGACATGCCACAGCATTAAAGTAATTCCATTAAAAAATAATAAATAAATGGATCAAAGACTCAAATGTGAGATCCAAAACTATGAAACTACTAGAAGAAAACATAGGTGAAATGCTCATGACATTGGTCAAGGCAAGGATTTTTTTAATAAAATTTCAAAAGAAAAGCAACAGAAGTACAAGTAGATAAGTGAGACTACATCAAACTAAACGGCTCCTTCACAGTAAAGAAACAATCGACAAGGGAAGAGACGAAGGAGAGAAAATATTTTCAAACTATCAATTCAACCCCTATACCACACATCCAGAGTCCGTAGGGAACTCGAATCAGTCAATAGCAAAACACAAATAATTTAATTCAAAAATAACCAAACAACCTGAAAAGAAATTTCTCAAAAGAAAACGTGCACCACCAGATTCATGAATAAAAACATCTCTAATCATCAGAGCAATACAAATGAAGACCACAATGAGATCTCCTTACCCCAAATACAATGGCAATTATCAAAAAGACTAGATCAATAAACAAGTAAATGATGGTGAAGTCACTGAGAAGGGGAAACTCAGGCACTGTTAATTAAAATGTACATCAGTGCAGCCATTATGAAAAATAATATGGGGTTCCTCAAAAGCTAAAACCAGAAATGCCATATAACCCAGTAATCCCACTATTTGATATATATCCAAAGTAAAAGGAATCAGTATGTCAAAGAGATACCTGGACTCCCATGTGTATCTCACTGCAGGGTGTCCCGAGAGTTACCATACACAGGGAAAAGGGAGAATTGTAACTAAATGTACATTTCTTTATAAAATAGTCATTACAAAATTTTACAGAGAGGTGACTAACACGTGGAGAATATTTTGTAAGTATTTTGAAAACTTCTATAATGATTAAGGTGATGGATGTATAATATACCAATTACCATGATTTGATTATTACATATCATATACGTGTATGGAAGTATCCAATATGTATAATTATTATATGTTAATTGAAAGAACTCTTTAAACAACTGCTACTATTTCTGCCTTTTGAATTTGGTATTGGCCCTTGTGCTGTATTTTCTACCTCTGCTTCAATACCCAATTAGTTTATTTTGGAAGCAGAACGACCCACAGCCATCACCACCAACAGATCTTCTTGAAATTAATGCCACGCAGAGAGAGGCCTGGTCCACGAATTAATAAAGATGGGTTTTAATAAAGTAAAAATTTAAAACAAAAAAAGAAGGAGGAAAGACAAGAAATTTCATTTCCTATTGCAAACTTCAGAAGAGCTTCCGGAATCTCTAGGCTGGATGGAATTGGCTTTAGAAAAGACTACAAATAAAGCATAACTAGAGATAACAAAGCGAGCTGCCAAGAGGCTTCCCAGTTCATTAGATGGAAAGCCGCCCTTCATTCCCGGGGATGCAAAGTGCAGTCTCCTCTAAAGGACAGCTGTCAGCCAAATGTCCTTCCTAACCATGCGGAGCCTCAAAAAGAATCAGAGTCCTTTCCTGGATTTCGTCATGGCTGCTTAGCCACCAGCTGCTGGGTTCCTGAGGCTCACCCCAGGAATTCTGCGGCCCCATTTCTTTCCTTAATAAACTTATTTCCCAAGTGCAGAGATTAAAGAGTCCCTTTTTCTAAGTATATGCAGAGCAGGAGGTGGGGGGCTCTGCAGCTGCCACAGGGGGTGCACTTCAGTCTGAGAAGACGAAAGCAGCGGGAGGCCGCTTAGAGGTCTCTTGGCACTGAGTACAAACAGGTCACCCTGGGAAGGGCCAGCTCTCACTAGGGTGAATGTTCTGGGCTCCCCGTGTGATGATTACGCACGTTCCACAGGCTGCCGTGCTCCTCAGTATACTGTTATAATAATAGTTGTGTTCTCAGGCAGAACAGCAAGGAGAAAGCAAAGCGACAATTCTCAGTAACAATACTGAGTGTCTAAAACTCAACCAGTTGGACAAAAGGGAAAATTAAAACGCTTCTTTTCTTCCTCTTTTTTTTTTTTTTTTTTTTTTTTTTGTTGTTTCAACCAAGCTGGGAGTATCCACATAAGGAATTCTAGGATATGGAAACTATTCTAGTACACAGAGACCATCGATAGCTCTGGGACTACCATCATCCCACCCAATGGTGACCTAATATTACTCCCATCTGTACACTGAAATGGTACAATGTTAAGAGAAGCTGTGCTCGAATGGGAAATGCACTAAACTGAGAAACCCTGACTGTTCGGCCTTGACCTGCCATTGTGACTTTCAGAATATCATTTAAATCTTTCACGCTCAAGTCTGCAAAATGAAGGAATGGTCATGTTCGGTGGTTTCAAAAACTTCATTGTATGCACATTTTGCGATTTTTACTTTAAAAACATATGTGTAAACATTCAAGCAAAGTAGACAGAATAAAAAGCTAAAATTCCAACCCTTTAAACATTACTAACCTTCACTTTCACTGACACTCTTGACTAAGTATCAGGTTTCACGAACGTGAAACTGTAAAGACAGAGGGACGGTATGTACGGTCACGTGCACGATTGGAATTCATTCATACTGTAATAAATTATATTTGGAAATAAAGAAGAATGATTAGATAAAACAGGGGAAATGAGTGGAATCCCAATATCATTCATTTAAAATGTCAAGGTGTGAAAGAGAACAATCTGATTTCTAGGTAAGAAAAGCCAAAAAAAGAGAGAGAAGGACAGGGAAGAGGAGAAATAGGAACAGAAGAAAGAGGAGGAAGGAAAGAGAAAGGAAAATACTTGAGGTTAAAATTAAGTTAAAGTTAAATCACCAAATCATTTCTATAAGTCAAAATAGATTTCAAAGTGTAGTCTCTGGCCGCACATCACCGGAGAGCCTGGGAAATGTGTATCTTCGGGTTTGACTCTAGATGTGTGAAATAAGAAACCCTGAAGGACCAAAGATCTGTTTTCCCACAACCTCCAGGTGATTCTGATCACCTGCACACTAAACTTCAAGATTTTCTGCTCCAGCAAAAAAAAACCGTTGGATTTAATTAATGGTTATTACATAATCATAATCCCATTGTCAGAATAGGATCAGGAAACATTCAAGAAATGAAAAGAGGATTTAAAACTATGATTGCTATTTTATTTTGAATTATTCATCCATAAATAACAGAGTCTTTTGACCCTGTTAGAACCAGGGCATGGGGAAAGAAGAGTTGAAGACAAACTGATCCCTCAGGAACTTGAATGTCAGAACCTCGCGGGGACCTTTCTCTAAACTAGACATGTCTCTGTCCTCTTACCTACCCAAAAGTTCTGCGATAATGACCCATTCTATTGATTGGAGTATTTTTATATTCTTCACATGAGTTGTGGTGAAAAAAGTGCTGAAAAACACTAGCTTCATAGATAGTGCCAATAAATAAAAATAGCAGCAAATTATTTGATATGTGATTCATACCAGCACTGCACTAAGAATTTTACAATTTTTAACTTTCTTTATAACAATCCCCATTCAAATTAGTAAACTATGATTCAGAGAGGTAAGTAATAAATTATACAGGTGACTCTGTACTTAGTGACTAGCGGTCAGCTTGGATTTGAACACAGGAGTTTAGGAGCACAGCCCACAGAGGGTATCCCTATCTCAGAAATAGTGTTTGGGGTTCAGTAGAGCACTTATGGCTGGAGACAAAGGATGACTTCCCATTCTACCAGAGTTTGCCATGTATAATGTACACCTGTGTATAAGGTGAACCCACATTTTTGGCACCAATTTTCAGGAAAAATTCTTTCATTTTAATTTTTAATTCAAATTTTTGTTTACATTTAGGTACTTATTTTTGTATAATAAAGGACTCTAACCATTAATTTTTTTTTTTTTGCAGTTTTTGGCTGGGGCTGGGTTTGAACCCGCCACCTCTGGTATATGGGGCCGGCGCCCTACTCCTTGAACCACAGGCACCGCCCACCATTAATTTTTTAATATATTTTGATATAAGAAATGTTATATTACAAATAATTACAAAACACAAGAACAGATACAAGGTATAAGAAATTTTGTGTCCAGTAACACATTTACCCTATTTACATATACCGTGGAAGGCCAAGAGCTCTTCAGCATTGTCAATATCAAAAGGATCATCCTCTTCAATTTCTACTTTGCCTGTGTCTTCTGAAGAGTCTCTCTCCTCATCCTGGTACATTTCATTCTCTTCAGTTCCATACATACCATTGCTGATGCTGCATTTTTTTTTTTTTTGAGACGGAGCCTCAAGCTATCCTCCTGGGTAGAGTGCTGTGACATCACAGCTCACAGCAACCTGCAACTCCTGGGCTCAAGCGAGTCTCCTGCCTCCACCTCCCAAGTAGCTGGGACCACAGGCGCCCGCCACAATGCCTGGCGATTTTTTGGTTGCAGCCGTCATTGTTTGTTAGGCGGGCCCGGGCTGGGGATTTGAACCCACCACCTTAGGTGTACGTGGCTGGCGCCTTAGCTGATTGAGCCACAGGCGCTGAGCCCAGCCTTTTTTTAAATGTGTGGATTATTAAATTTTTTTTTCATTTCTAATTGTTCATTGCTACTGCCATGTGTGTGGAAAAATGATTGATTCTTGTACTTATATCCCATGACATTTAGAACCAGGTATTAGTCTTGGAGTTCTTTTTTGGATAGTTCGAGATTTTTTATGTAGTGTTGGTTTTTAATAAGGGCATTTTTATTTCTTCTTTTCTAATCTATATATGCTTTTTTCTTTTTCTATCCTTATTGCCCTCGTATATTAAACAAGCTTGTTGGTTGGGGATATCATTGCCTTATTGCTGTAGGTCTTTTGGAAATGCCTTCTCGGTTTGAGAAAATCCCATTCCAGACCTCGTTTGCAGAAAATTTTTGTTATGAAAAGATGTTTAATTTTTTTTCTAACACACCAATTCATGTGATCAAGTGGTTTTCTTCTTTAGTAGGTTACATTGATATATTGAGACAGCCTTCAATTCTGGAATAAACTCTACTTGATCTTACAGTGTATTACTCTTTATATGTTGCTGAATTTGAGTTGCTAATATTTTCTTGATGATTTTTGCACTTAATGTTCATGAAAGATATGGTCTGTGGTTTTCTTTTTTTATATACTGCCTTTGGTATCACTACGGCTGCTATTGTTTTGTGAGTTTGGATGTACGGGTAATCTCTTTACTTCTATTTTCTTGACGAGATTGTGTACTATTGCTATTATTTCTTCTTTAGTAGAATTTGCCATTGAAATCATCTGGGTCTGGAGATTCTTTGCAGAAAATGTTTAATTATAAGTTCAAATTCTTAATAGTTGTAAGACTATTGCAGAATAATCTATAGGATCTTAATAGTTATACAGCTCCAATACCAATCAGTTATAGGGTTGTCAACAATTATCTCTTTCATCATGTGTAACTTAATGTAGTTTGTGATTTTTGAGAAACCAGTCCATTTCACCTAAATGATCCAGTTCCAATGTATGGAATTTATTCTTGTATTCGTTAGTCTTTAAATGGATTTTTTTTGTTTTTTGAGACAGTGTCTCACTATGTTGCCCTTGGTAGAGTACTCTGGCATCACAGTTCACAGCAACCTCTAACTCTGGGGTTAAGCTATTCTCTTGCCTCAGCCTCCCAAGTAGCTGAGACTATAGGCTTCTGCCACAACACTCAGCTACTTTTTTGTTGTAGTTGTCATTGTTGTATAGCAGAGCGGAGCCAGTTGGAACCTGCCAGCCTCAGTGTATGTGACCAGCATCCTAACCACTGAGTGACAGGTGCCGAGCCATCTCTTTAAATGAATTAAAGGTCTGCAGTGATGCTCCTTCTTTCTTTTTTTTTTTTTTTGAGACAGAGCCTCAAGCTATCCCCCTGGGTAGAGTGCCATGGCATCACAGCTCATAGCAACCTCCAACTCCTGGGCTCAAGCGAGTCTCCTGCCTCCGCCTCCCAAGTAACTGGGACCACAG
>CAUYQV010043951.1:0-24545 GCA_963574575.1 Galagoides demidoff | reverse complement strand
CAAGCTGCCCTCCCTGGGTAGAGTGTCGTGGCATAGCTTACAGCAACCTCCAACTCCTGGGCTCAAGAGAGTCTCCTGCCTCTGCCTCCCAAGTTGCTGGGACCACAGGCACCCACCACAATGCCTGGCTATTTTTTTTTTGGTTGCAGCTATCATTGTTGTTTGGTGGGCTCCGGTTGGATTCAAACCGGCTGCCTTAGGTGTATGTGGCTGGCACCTTAGCCACTTGAGCCACAGGTGCTGAGCCTACTGATTATATTTATGTTCATGTATTTAAAATTAATGTTACTTTCTACTTTGCTTAAATTGATTTCCTCACTGTATTTTTTTTTTTATAAAGCACTCAGTTCTTTTTTTATTTTTTATTTTGCAGTTTTTGGCCAGGGCTGGGTTTGAACCCACCACCTCCGGCATATGGGGCTGGCGCCTTACTCCTTTGAGCCACAGGCGCTGCCCTCTTCATTATATTTTAATGTAGTTTTTCACTTTTTCTTTGCTTTTTATTTTTATTATTATTTCAGGTTAATTTGACGGTGCAAAGAATTAGGGTACAATGTTTGCTTTTGTTAAGTATAGTCCCTCTTATATTTGTGTCCCACCCCCAAGAGCTGTGCTATACACCCTAACATCATGCCCAGTAAGTGGGAGCACACCTGTGCCACGCCTCCCTTCCCTCTCTCTGCTTCCTCAATCCTCTTCCCCCCACCTTGAATTGATTTGAGTTTTTCTGTTATGTGGGTATGTATTAGATCCTCTCCTGGCTTCACATTAGTGCTGAGTACATTAGATTCTTCTCCATTCTTTACTAAGAAGAATGTGTTCCAACTTTATCCAGGCTAATACAAAAGATATAAAGTCTCCATCTTTTTCATGGCTAAATACTATTCCATGGTGTATATATATATATATCACAGGTTTTTTTTTAGTTTATCATTTATATATTTAATTGTAATTATACATTTATGGAGTGCAATGTAATGATTCCATATGCAATGTGGAATGATTATATCAAAATTATTAACATATTCATCACCTCACCTACTTATTTTTTGAGGTAAGACATTTAAAACTTACTCTTAGTAATTTTGAAATATACCCTTGCATTGTGCACACTAGGTGAGATTCAACCAAATGCCATCCCTCCTTCCACCAATCACCTTCCCCCCTCCCCTCCCCTCTCTGTACTCTCCCCTTCCTCTTGCTAGACTGTATGTGTGTTCTGTCATTCATATGAGATACCATAGTTTGTTAATCCTTTCCTGGGTTGATGGACATTTAGGTTGTTTCCACATTTTGGTGATTGTAAATTGAGCTGTGGTAAACAGTCTAGTACAAATATCCTTATGATAAGATGAATGTTTTTCTTGTGGGTAGATGCCTAGTAGTGGATTGTGGGATCAAATGGGAGGAATAATGTTAGTTCCTTGAGAATTCTCCATATTTCCTTCCAAAAAGGTTGTATTAGTTTGCAGTCCCACCAGCAGTGTAAAAGTGTTCCCTTCTCTCCACATTCATGCCAGCATCTGCAGCTTTGAGACTTTGTGATGTAGGCTATTCTCACTGGGGTTAGGTAATATCTCAGGGTGATTTTGATTTGTATTTCTCTGATGATCAGGAATGAGCATTTTTTCAAATGTTTGTTAGCCATTCGTCTGTCTTCATCAGAGAACATTCTGTTCATATCTCATACATTGGATCAGCAATGCCATGATCCCTGAGCCCTCAGAGAAAAGAAAAAAATAATAAAAATAGGTAAAGAAATTTAAAATACAATAAACTGAAGAAAAAAAGGGGATGTCTTTGTTATTATAGGAAAAATTTATGTGAACGAGAAAAGTAGGAAAATCTCTACCAAAAGAGACAAAAGGGGAGAGAAATAAAGAATAAATAATCAAAGGGAGTGAAAAACTGTAACTGAAATAGAGGAATGCTTACTATTGAAGAAAGTAAAAATGAAAAAATAAAAATGCAACCAAACCAAATCAAAGAAAACAAAAAACAACAACAATAACAAAAAGGAAGAAAAGACTAAGGACAAAATTTGGAGAAAAAAGGAAGATATATGTGAGTGTACATATATACATAGGTACACACACATCTGTATATGTATGTATATGTAAATTGTAATATATTGCCCGGACACCAGGTGGTGCTGTGGTGTAAGGAGATGGAGAACACGCACACTGTTTTTGCTGTATAAGATGGAGGCCAGAAGCCACTTTCCAGTTTCAGATGAGACCTGGTCCAGTCCTTCTGACTTGCTTCTCCTCAGTCAGGGCCTTGTCCCTTTGCCAGCACTCAGTCCCCACCAGATTTGGGTCCTATTGCACTTGCCAGATCTCTCAGGTGCCTCATCTTGACCTTTCAAACAGTGCCCCATAATAATAAAGTGTTTTCTCCCGTGGTGGGCGGTGCTCAACTCGGTCCAAGAATGGCTGCCTGAGCTTAGCAGGTGCCCAGAGCCGGCCATGCAGTAGGACCTTATGGACAAACTGTTTCTCTCCTGCAGCCTTCCCACAGTGGTGAACACATGTAGCTAAGCTGATGGGAGCTTCACTTCACCTGACGCAGAACCTCAGCTGCCTGATGCTGCTTGAATTCCCTTACTCATCCAAGCCCCTCCAAGGCAACTCCAGGGAGCAGTCCAGTTCAAAAATAAGAACAAAAACTACAGAATAGCCCTTTCGTATCTCCAGTCCTCCACAGGAGGGCCTCTGAATGACCTTTGCCGATACCTAGGCACTTAACCTTCTGTGGTGCTGATTTTTCTCAGCTCCAGACCTTGCTGGCTCCTGGAGTCTCTGACTGCTTCTCTGTGCCCCTGGATGATGTTTCTGGGTAGGTTCTTTCAGTCAGAGGTGGCTGAACACCTTTCTCTTCTGTCTCACCAAGAGCAACAAGGAGTTTTCTAGTCTACTATCTTGCTCCATCCTCTGGAGAGTTTCTATTTTTTAATAAGAAAAATCAGCCCATTGGCATTTCTGGTAATAGCTTATTTGCTCCCTATTCATTTCAAATTTGAAAAATATTTTCTGGCCAGGAGTGGTGGCTTACATCTGTAGTCCCAGCACTTTGGGAGGCCATGGCAGGAGGATTGCTTAAGGCTAGAAGTTTGAGACCGCCTTGGGTCACAAAGTGAGATCCTAACTCTATCAAAGCTAAAAAAGACAGCCAAGCCTAGTGATGTGTACCTTTATTCTTAGCTACTCTGGAGGCTGAGCCATGAGGATTGCTTGAGCCCAAGAGCTGGAAATTGTAGTAAACTATGATCACTCCTGCCATTGCATTCTAATCTTAGTCACAGAATGGGACCCTGTCACCCCCTTCCCCTCCCCACACGAAAAAAGCAAGAAAAACCTTTTCTTTTCATTTTCTTTTTATGATTTCTTATTGTTTCTTTTATTTTCTGCATCAATTTTCCTGAAAATAATGTTTCATATTATGTTTTAATTCTTCAGAATGATTGTAAGTTCTACTTCCTATTTCTATTCTATTTGGTTACATTTTAAATAATTAACAAACATGCTTGAAACTGCATTTCTCAAATTCAATAACTTTGTCTCTGCCTACAACTTCCCCCTTAAAAGATGAGAAATTATATCTTTCTTGAGCCCTTGCTCCCTCTCACTGGTACCAATGTGTCAATCTGGAAAAAGAGCTCCAGATTATTACTGCATTTTCTCCTTATGACTCTCCTATTTTAATAAATATTTATTAACAGAGGAATTACATTTCCCTACAACATGATAAAGAGTTATTTTTGAGGGGTGAGGGTGGATTAATTCATGCTTGGGGGTACATTGCACACAATCTGGGTGAAGGGCAAATTTATGACTTTGACATGAAATGTACAAAAGCAAATTATATAACAAAAACATGTGTACCCCTGTAATATTGTGAAATAAAAAATAAAGAAATAAATACAGGTTTGTGTTTAACGAGAAGCATACCGGCTTCATTGTTCATCAATATCTTTATCTTCTATATTGAGACATGTACTCAGATTTAATATTAATTTAGCTAGAATATGTGAATGTGTAATTTTTTAAACCTGTTGCTGAACATTTGGCTAATAATTTTGCTGCATTTGCTTAATCTGTTCTTGAAATATTTTAATATGAATTACAGACATAATAACATTTCACTTGTATATAATGTCTACATGCATCACTGACAAAGGATTTTTTCCTACATAACCACATTACCATTCGATTGTTAGCTATTAAGATAATGCTGCTACGAACATTTGTGTACGAGCTTTTGCATGGAAATATGCTTTCAATTTTCTTGGGTATATCCCTACAAATGGAAGTACTGGGTCATCTGGTAATTTAACCCTTTGAAAATATGCCAGACTGTTTTTCTAAGTGGCTACATACCTACTAGCAGTGTATTAGTGTTCTAATTTCTCTACATCCTCAACAACACTTGAAATTGTTGTCTTTTTGATTAAAGTCATTCTAGTAGGTGTGAAGTGGTATGTTATTGTGAATTGCATTTGCATTTCCCTGGTGGCTAATGGTGTTGAGGATATATTTATGTGTCTATTGTTCATTTGTGAATTTTCACTAGAGAAATGATCGTTCAGATTCTTTGTACATTTTATTACTCTGTCATTTTATACTTTGTCTTTTTATTATTGAGTTGTGATAGCTTTATCATAAATCCCTTGTCAGATATATGATATGCAAATTTATTTTTCACATTCATGGGTTTTCTTTTTATTTTCTATTTAATTTTAAGTTTAATTTCATTGGTAATTTTCACATTATAATTATACACGTTTATGGAGTATAGTGTGATGTTTCCATAAAGATATACATTCACCGTATGATGATCAGAACATAGAAATTCACTTATCCATCACCTTGCACATTTATTATTTCTTTGTTGTGACAATATTCAGAATCCTTTTTTCACTTATTTTGAAATATATAATAAAATATTGCTAACTATAGTCACCTTACTGTGAGCTACAACACCAGAAATTATTTCTACTCTCTATTTGCAATTTTACACCCATTGACCAATCTCTTCTTGTTCCATCCCTCTTACCTCTTGTAGCCTCTAATAAACACTATTCCATATTGTACTTCTTTGAGATCAGCATTTTTCACTTCTGCAAATGAGTGAGATCTTGCTGTATTTGTTTTTCTGTGCTTAGCCTACTTAACATAATGTCTTCCAGTTTCATGCATATTTCTGCAAAATGACATGATTTCATATTTTAGGGCCAAATAATATTCCATTGTGTATATAAGCCAAATTTTGTTTATCCATTCATCCAATGATGGACATACCAGTTGAGTTGCTATATTGGCCTTTGTGAATAGTGCAACAATAAACCTGGGAGTGAAGATATCTCTTTGATATCCTGGTTTAATTGCCTTTGGATAAATACCCAATAGTAGAATTATTGAATATTATAGTTCTATTTTTAAGTTTTTGAGGAATGTCTGTAGTGTTTTCCATAATGTGTATACTAATTTAAAATCCTACCAACAGTGTATAAGTGTTCCCATTTCTCTTCATCCATGCCAGCATTTATATTTTGTCTTTTTTTGGCTCGGTGCCTGTGGCTCAATCGGCTAAGGCGCCAGCCACGTACACGTGTCTAAGGTGGTGGGTTTGAATCCCCAGCCCAGGCCACCAAACAACAATGATAGCTGCAACCAAAAAATGGTTGGGCGTTGTGGTGGGCGCCTGTGGTCCCAGCTACTTGGGAGGTGGAGGCAGGAGACTCACTTGAGCCCAGGAGTTGGAGGTTGCTATGAGCTGTGATGCCATAGCACTCTACCCAGGGGGGATAGCTTGAGGCTCCGTCTCAAAAATAAAAAATAAAAAAAAAATATATATTTTCTCTTTTTGATAATAGTCATTCTGACATGTATGAGGTGATATCTCATTTTGGATTTGATTTGAATTTCCCTGATGATTAGTGATGGTGAATATTTTTTCATAGGCCTATCCAGCATTAATGTGTCTTCACTGGAGAAATGTCTGTTCAGATCTTTGGCTTATTTTTCATTAGATTATTTTTTTCTTTGCTATTGTATTGTTTGACTTACATATTCTAGTATGTTGATTTTGTATCCTGCAATTCTTAATTTGTTAATTCTAATAGTTTTTGGTGAAAAATTTAGGTTTTTCTAAGTACAAGATGATGTCATCTGTGAACAAGGACATTTTGAATTTTTTCTTTCCACTTTGGATATCCTTTATTTCATTCTCTTGCCTAAGTATTTTGGTAAGGACCTCCAGTATTCTGTTGAATAAAGGTGGTAAAAGTGGTCTTTGGTCTTTCTTTTTGCTTCTAGATATCAGAAAAAAGGCTATCAATTTTTCCCCATTTATTTTTTTTGTACTTATTTTCGAGACAGAATCTCACTTCGTCCCTCTCAATAGAGTGCTATGGCATCATAGCTCACAGAAACCTAAAACTCTTGGGCTCAAGCTATCTTCTTGACTCAGCCTCCCAAATAGCTGGGACTACAGGCACCCGCCACAATGCCTGGCTATATTTTTTCAGAGATGGGGTCTTGCTCTTGCTCAGACAGGTTTCAAACTCCTGAGTGCAAGCAGTCCACCTGCTTTAGCCTCCCAGAGTGCTAGGATTACAGGCATGAGCCACTGCACCTGGCCTATTTTTCCTCATTTTGTATGTTAGTTGTTGAACACACTAACATAGGAACTTTATTATTTTGAGATAAGTTCATTCCTTCTATACCTAGGGTATTGTAAAATTTTATTGTGTAGGGATGTTAAATTCTATTGAATGCTTTTTCATCATCTATTCAAATGATCATTTTTGTTGTTTGTTATGATGTGACATGTAACATTTACTGATTTGTATATGTTGAAATATCCTTGTATCCTTATGATGAATCTAATTTGATCATGGTGAATGATCTTTTTGTAATGTTTTGTTGAATTTGGTTTGCTAGTATTTTGTTGAAGACATTTTCATCTATGTTCACTTGTTATATAGCTGGGGTGTTGGATTTGTTGTTGTGTCTTTGTCTCATTTTGTTATCAAGGTGGTGCTGGCCTTATAGAGTAAGTTTAGATGTATTCTGTCCTCTTCAGTTTTTTTGAACAGTTTGAATAGAATTGATATTAGTTCTTTAAATATTTGACAGAATTCAGCAATGAAGACATCAAGTCTTGGGCTTTTCTTTGATATGAAAGTTTTCATAACAGCTTGAATATAATTACTTATGATTGATTTGTTGATATCTTCTATTCATTTATCATTCGGTGTTGGTAGATTGTATGTGTACAAGAATTTATCCATTTCTTCTAGGTTTTTCCAGTTTATGAACATATGGTTTTTTATAATAGCCATTAATGATTTATTTTGTGTTTCTGTGGTTCTAGTTATTTCCTTTTTTGTTTCTGATTTTATTTACTTGTGTCTTTTTTTGTAGTCTAGCTAAGGGTTTATTAATTTTATCTATTAAAAAAATCAATTTTTTGGATCTTCTATATAAGTTTCAATTTTGTTCATTTAAGCTCTGATTTTTTATTATTTCTGTCATTTGACAGAAAAACCTATGTTCAAGTTGTGAGATTTTTTTTTCTACTTCTTGCTGTAGTCTATTATCAAAACTTTCAGATGTATTTTGTATTTCCATCAATGAAATTTTCAGTTCCAGAATTTCTGTTTTTTTTTTTTTTGCCTCCTTGGTAAATTTCTCTTTCATATCTTGATTTTCTGATTTTTTTTTGTATGGCCTTCAGATTTCTTTTGCATCTCATTAAGCTTCTTTCACATCAATATTTTGAGGAATTCTTTCTGATTTGACCCTGATGCTGGACAATTGCTGTGGTACTTTGGTGGTGACATATTCCTTGCTTTTTCATGTTTTCCATGTCCTTCCATTGATACCTGCACATCCGATGTAGAAATTGCTTTTTCTGATTTTTAGAAATTGTTTGGGGGAAGAATTTATTTGTGAAGCTGTATATATGTTATTGGTTGAGTATAATACTTTGGCTTTGATTTGGGGTGCCTGCAGTAGTGTAATCTTTGTATGACTTCTTTGCCAATACATAGCATCAATGGTATATGTGATTTTATCTGTTGATTTAGTTATTGTTATTAATTAAACCTGTGGCAAATTTTTCTGGAGACTTGAACACCATCTGAGTCAGTCTTTGGGTTCTGGTTATAGCAGTGGTGGTCTGAATGTGTATTTTTTGGTCTTAGAGCAGTTTATGATGGACTGGTAGTAGGTCTTGAAGGGCTGATTCTTGGGCCTCTAGGTGGCTTACTAAGAAGCTAGTAGTTGAGGCAGTAGGCTTGATGTGTGGGTGGGTTCTCAAGCTCTTGGGCTGCTGGTGTGATGTGGATAGTGGTAGTAGCAGTGATGGAGTCACTCACTGGGACCCAAATGGTCCATGTTGGCATTGATAATAGCCACAATAGGTTGAGTTGACTAGTCCCCAGTCCCACAGCTGTCTCTGTCAGAGCAGTAGCTATTGTTCTAAGTGTGCTTAGGAAAGCTTTTTCTCCCCTGTCACCTGTAGCTGTGTTACCTTGAACTTTGCCTGAGAGTGGGGGCATAGCTTAGCATCCAACTCTCACAATGGGGCATGCTGTTGGCCTGTGAACAGAGGGGGCAAGGCTTCTCTCGGGTGACTAATGTGAATCAGAAACTTGTGGAGTGCAGCCAACTCAAGTCTCAATCTCATAGTAGCCCATCGCTGAATGTTGGGTATTGCCACATATATGCAAAAAAACTGGATTTTCCTATTCTTCCTTGACTGGATGGCAGCTATAGTCATGTCAGCCTAAACTTAGCCCAATGGTGAGGAGCAGCTCAGTGTTAAACTCTCAAAATGGCAACTTGTGCCTGTGACCAGAGAGGGTGGGGCACCTCCCAGTCAAATATCACAGGCAAGAAGCTTTAGGGAATGTCTTTCCCTCAAGTCTTATTCTCAACTGCAGCCTGAAAGGGTGTGGTGGGGACCTTTGCATGAGTGTGTGGGTATGCCTGGTCTCTCACCATCTTTGGAGTAATGCAGCAGCACCAGCCACATCTGTAGATCCCTGGTATCTAAGCTCTCAGTATGGCTCCCAGATGAAGCTGCACTAGGCTCAGATGCCTGTGGGTTTCCTTTATAAAGCAACATATCTGTGCAATCTCTAGGCAGTTCTCTGTTAGGCCTGAAGCATGCATGGGTAAAAGGGTTATCCCATAGCCAAGGATGTAAAACCTGTGTCAGAGAGTGCAGCCCTGTGGATTTCCCTCTTCCTATTTCTTTTTTTTTAAATTTCTTATAGCACAACTATGTACATTAATGCAATCATGGGGTACAGTGTGCTGTTTTCATATATATTTTGAAATACTCTCATCAAACTGGTTAACATAACCTTCATGTCATACTCTTAGTCATTAAGTTAAGACATTCATACTCTGCTTTTAGAAAGATTCACTTGTACCCTTGTAAGATAAACCATATAGGTGACCCCACCAATCACCCTACCTCCCCCATCCACCCCCCTCACCTCCCCTCTCCCACCCCCTTCCCATATTCTAAGGCTATGATTAGGTTATGACATTCCTATAAAAGCTATGAATTCGTTTCAAAATAGGTCTGTGTACATTGGATACTTTTTCTTCCATTTTTGAGATACTTTACTGAGAAGAACATTTTCTAATTCCATCCATATAAACATGAAGGAGGTAAAGTCTCCATCTTTCTTTAGGGCTGCATAGTATTCCATGGTGTACATATACCACAATTTATTGATCCATTTGTGGGTCGATGGGCATTTAGGCTTCTTCCACGATCCTATTTCTTTTTGTTGAGAAGTTTTTCCCAGCTCCCAGCCAGTCCCTGAATGGGAAAACTGCCTTGAATCCTCCCCTGTCTTTCTTTCTTTTTTTTTTTTTAAACATGTTTATTCCATAGAGTAGACATTACATGTTTTTTTTTTTTTGTTTTTTTGCAGTTTTTTATTAGGCCAGGGCTGAGCTTGAACCCACCACCTCCAGCATATGGGGCCGGCACCCTTCTCCTTTGAGCCACAGGCACTGCCCCCCCTTCTTATTTTTATTGCTCTCTGTCACTTTTCTGGTGAATCATGGTATTCTTTCCTAGATCATCTGTTCAAAATACGAGTGTCTGCTTACTATTTTTGTTCCCCTCTGTGGAGGAGACACATACATCTAGTTGGCCATCTTGATCCCTTCTCTAATTTGCTTCTTATTTATTGATGTTTTAGGATCCTTTTTTTGTCTATGACCTTTAAGAGTTTAATTATTATATACCTTGGGATAGCCTTATTTTGGTTGAATCTCTCTGATGTTTTGTGTGCCTGGATAATTCATCTCTTTCTAAAGCTTTGAAAATTTTTCTGCTATTTCTTTAAATCAGCTTTATATCCCTTGCTCTTGCTACTTTCCCTGTCAAACATCAATAATTATTAGATTTGATCTTTTGAGATAATTTTCTGTATCTTGTAGTTGATTTTTGTTCCTTTTTATTACTTTTTTCCCTCTGTGTGTACTCCAATAGGTTGTCTTTGGGTTCATCAATTCTTTCCTTTGCTTGTTCCACTCTCATGTTGACAGCCTCTATTTAATTTTTGAATTCAACAAATATATTTCCCAGTCTTGAGATTTCCTTTTTTAAATTATTTTAATCTCTTTGTTAAATTTATCTGTTAAATTTTTGAATTGTTTTTCTATGTTTTTGTGATTATGAACTTCTTCAAAATTGCTATTTTGAATTCTTATTCAGAGAATTCACATATTACCATCTTGTTAGAGTCAATCTCTGATTCCTTGCTCAGCATGACTTTGGCTATTCTGTTTTTTTTTTTTTTTTGTGGTGACATAAATTTTAAGACTTTTTTTCTATTTCTGTGAAGAATGTCCTTGGTATTTGGGTAAGGGATGCATTGAATCTGTAGATTGCTTTGGTAGTATGGACACTTTGACAATATTGATTTTTCTGATCTATGAGCATGAAATATCTTTTCAGTTTTTGTGTGTCCTCCTCAATTTCTTTCATAAATGTTTTATAGTTTTCCTTATAGATATCTTTCATGTCTTTGGTTAAGGTTATTACTAGCTGCTTTATTTGTAGCTATCATAATTAGGATTACTTTCTTGGTTTCTTTTTTAGATAATTAACTGTTGGCATACATGTATAGAAATGCTACTGGTTTTTGTATATTGACTTTGTATCCTGCAACTTCATTGATTTGTCATCTCTCAGATCTGTGACTTCAGGGAGCTTGACTGAATGATGACCTCAGTTGCTAAGCCCTGAAATCCTCTGCTGCATTTGCATGAGGCCAAGTTTCCCAGGGGCTGCTCTCAGCCAATGAATGAGCACATTAAGGATCTAAAGCTTCATCTCCTAGGAGATGAAGAGCTCCTCCAAAGGGTGACTCTGCCTCAAGAACTCACGATTGGTCTTGCTGAAGTTTTCTTAGAATTGCTGCAGTCAAAGACATTTCTTACTCAATTTTCCTTCCTGCCTTCTCTCCTCCACAGAAATTAGATCTGTATTATTGTCTGAAAGCTCTTCTAGCCTCTTCTAGTTTTCATTGCCTCCATTTTCTCTCACAGATATTTTCTTTAATAAATTCATTTTTGGTATCCTCTTCTTCTTGGAGAACCCAGACTAATAATCAACAATTAATTCCCTGATGCATTAACACTTTTCCAGTTAAAAAATTTGGGGGTATAAAATAACAAAAGCAATAAAATAAATAGATAATACAAGGAGAAAGATAGGCTACCAGAATAGAAATGTCAGAGGAAGACAAATGGCAAGATTATTATATGCTTCAAATAGTGATTTTTTAGGGGATGGTATAATAATAACTTGGTTACAGATACTAAATTAATATGCATATTAGAAGCTACCCAAATGTAGTTTCATTAAAACAATTATTTGAAAATGGGAAAAAATACAATGCTCCTTGATTGGCATCAATTGAAAGAAATATAGATGCTTCTTGGTTGGTACAAATTCTAGAAATATTACAATGAATGTAAATCATACCCTTCTATAGGGATAGGGAATCATTTTCATGGTTGAAAGTGTTTCAAAGTAAAAGATTGTTTTTTTGTATTCTGGGTTAGAGAATGTACATATGTTTTAGAGTTAAAGGCTGAATTCTATACATTATTATAGCTTTTAGGCAGTTGTAAGGTGGTTATTTGGAAGGGAGAAGAGAGAGAAGGGAAGAAGATATAATATAAATGTCTGATGTAGTATTTGGATATAGTATTTGGTGTTTGGACCCAAACATCAAATACTCTAGATAGATTGATAACAATTCAGATTTTCACAGCTTATTATAAGAGCAGGTTAAACTTATCAGTAGCCACGTATGACACATATGACAGAGATAAGTTGCTCCTATATATATATATATGTATATACATTAAAAAAACCATAGAAAAATGAAAAAAAAAATCATTGAAGTCCCTTTGTGTGCATAGCAGTTTTCAAGGAAACAGGGATACTACTAACAGCAAGATAGACACAGAAAGATGTTTGTGTGATAGACTTGACTTGTCCACAGCTCTGCTGTGCTATTTCTGTACTTAAGAAAAATGGAAGTTCACAGTAGAAATGTTCAATTAACTGTTAAACACCCTCGTCAATTAAGAGATCATTTCCAAATCTGATAGATGAGTTCAAAATATCCAATTCATTCTAATCATCAAGCGGAAGAACAGTCTAAAAACCCAAGGAGAAAAGAGCAGATAAACATGTAAATGAACTCACAAATCTTTTAGAAGTACTCTGCCTGGAATGGCTGAATATTAATGTACAAAGTTTTCCATGTGTTAAATGAGGAGCTGAATTACAGTGAACAATGCAACATTCAATGATAATCTAATTATAGTTTATTTTGTAACATTTTTCAATAAGTGCTAGATTATAAGAGTAAAACATTGGGGACACAGCTAGGGCAAGAAAAACTGTTGAAAGCTCCACAGACTAAGTTCCATAGCTAACATGAAGCTTATTGAGTATCATAATTACTCATTCATCCTCTTCTACATGGTGCTTGATTCCTTCCTTATGCTGTCTCTATACATTATGATGTTATTATCTTAGAATCCATGTAAAAAATCACCAATGCCAGAAAGCCTTCCCTGACACTTAATCCTTGTGGTGACCATGAGGAATGTACCTTGAGGACTTCATCTACAGGAAACATAATTAACCAAAGTTCCCAGCTACTGTGCTGTGAAATTCATGTCCATGTTGCTTCAAGGATTCACATTGCATGGGTTGCTCCCAGTCAATTATTGAAGACAGCAGATTTACTAAGGCAGACTTATTCTAGGGAGACATGGCTCTTCTTTGTTGATAACTTTAGATCGAGGTGTTCCCCAGCAATAGCTTTGTTAAACCTCTTTTAGGCTGCATGGCAGTCTAGAGTGCTACCACTCAACTTTTTCTCTCTTCTCTTTTATTCATGTCAGACTTTATCATGGTCTAATGACATTCCAAGCCTTTTAATGGCTCCTGTCCTATTTTTTCTCAGAAAGGAATTTCCTCTAACAAAACCCGTGCTCTTTTAATTCTGCCTTGGCATTACTTTTCCAGAAGACTTGAACTAAGACTACCCTTCCTTCTCTGAAGTCTCTCTTGTTGTCTGCTATAATTGCCCTTATGTCAGTCTTGAGTGGCCATGCTTTTTGTTTTCATGTTTTTCATACTGTACTATGAGATCTTGGAATGGAGGATTTGTTCTGTATTATTCATTATTTTATTCTTGGTGCTTTAGCATGTGTTACGTGCATAATCAATGTTTTTTAGGATATAAAAGTATAAGTTTATTTTAGAGAGAAGAAAGAGAGTGGGAAAAAGAGATTACTAAGAGAGAGAGAGAGGAGAGAGAATAGTGAGTGAGGGAAAGATGGGGGTAGGAGAGAGAAAAGGAGTGAGAGGATGGTGTGGCATTCCAAAGAAAGAAAAGAAGAACGCCCACCCTTGATCAGTGTTTGTTAGTGGATGATGAATGTACAAAGACAGAGTTGGTGGGAGCCACTGAATCAGAAAGGTTATGATTTCAAATCCTGACTTTAGAGGCATGTGATCCTGGACAGGTAAGTTATTTTAACTCCTGATTCCTTTCTTTCTTAATTTGTGAATTGGGAGTGGTGATAATAATATTAGGATTAACTATATGAAAATGACAATATTCAATCTTTTTTGAGCTACAAAATTAGTAATTTCCTACAATTCAACCTAATATTTGTCATGTAGGTTTGTTTGAGGATTGAAATGAGAGGATATGTAAACTTGCAAGCTCTAGAAACTGGCCCACTGTAAGACCTTATTGAAAGTTTGCTATCGTTTGGGTCATCATCATTATTATTAGCTTCAGGGCAGTGCTATAAATGTATTACTTCATTTAAATGTCAGCCACTTCCCCAAGGCAAAGTATGAGTATGAATAAACAATAGATTCAATGTTCATCATCATCTGGAGTACATTCTTAAAAGGACAGTATTAAAGGGACAATATTGTCCCCAATGAGGTAAATATTATATTTCATTTTATCGTTGTGAGAGAAATACATAAAACTTAAAATTCATCATTTTAACTATTTGAAAGTATATAATTCAGTGGGTTTTAGTATATTTATAGTGTTGTGCAACTGTCACCACTAATTTTAGAATATTTTTATAATCCCAAAAGAAACTGTGTACTTATTGGTGTACACTGCCTATTTTCCCCTTCTCCTGGCCCCTAGCAACCACTCATCTACTTTCAGTCCCTATTTGTTTGTTATTCTGGAGATTTCATATAAATGGAATCATATAATTTTTAGCATTATATATTTGGCTTCTTTCACTTTAGCACGTTATTTTCAGGGTTCACACATCTTGTGGCATGTATCAGGACTTCAATTTTCTTATGGCTGATAAAATACCATTTTATGGATAGATCACATTTTCTTTATCTAGTGGTCATCACTTATGGATTTTGGATTGCTTTGGGCTACTATGACGAATGCTGTTATGATCATTTGCATACAAGATTTTGTGTGAATCAATTCTCTTGGGTATATACCTGGGAATGGAATTGCTAGGTCATATGGTAACTTTACCTTTAAATATTTGAGGAATTGCCAAACTGTTTTCTAAAGAAGTCATATTGTACTACATGCCACTCGCAATGTATGAGGGTTCTAATTTCTCCACATTCTCACCAGCATTTGTTATTTTCTGCTTTTTCTTTTATTTTTCTCTAGTCATCCTAGTGGATGAAAATGGTGTTTCATTGTGATTTTGACTGGCATGTCTATAACAACAAATGGCGTTGAAAATATTCTCATTAGCTATTTGTCCATCTGTGGAGAAATATCCATTCAAATCCTTTGCCCATTTTTATTGTTATTTCTTTGTTTTTTTATTGTTGAGGTATAAGTGCTGTTATATAGTCTATATATAATTTTTTAAAATCAGATTTATGATATACAAATATTTTCTCCCATCCTATGGATTGTCTTTTTAAATTTGGCTTTTTAATCTATTTTGAACTAATTTTTAGAAATGGCACGAATAAGAGTACAAGCTCATTTTTTTTACATGTGGATATCCAGACAGTTGTCCTAGCATCTTTTGTTGAAAACACTATTCTTTCTGTATTGTATGGACCTCATATCCTTGTTGAAAATCAGATGACCATATATGTATGTGTTTGTTTATGGATACTCAGTTGTTTTCCATTGATCTATGCATTTATCCTTATGCTAATACTTCACAGTATTTGTTACTGTAGCTTTGTAATAAATTTTAAAATCAGGGAGTGTGAGTTCTCTAACTTTGTCCTTCTTTTTCAAAATTGCTTTGGCTATTCGGGGTCCCTTGAATTTCCATAAATTCAATGTGTGACTTAGCAATGCGTGACTAACATTTCTTCAAAAGAGGCACCTAGGATTTTGACAAGAGATTTTTTTGATTTTGTAGATCATTTGGGGAAGTAGTATCTTCTTAATAATAAAAATGTTTTTAATCTATGGATATGGGACGTGCTTCCATTTATTTAGGTCTCCTTTAATTTCTCTCAACAAGTTTTTGAGTCTTCAGTGTACATCTTAGACTTGTTTTGTTAAATTTATTCCTAAATGATTCCTTTTTGATGTTATTGTTAATAGAATTGTGTTCTAAAATTCATTTTCAGATTGTTCATTGACAGTATATAGGAATATAAATGATTTTGATCTCTTGATTCCTTGTCTTGTAACTTTCCTGTTCTCATTCACTAGCTGTAAATAGTTTTTTGGGGATGTGGATTCCTGAAGGTTTTCTCTCTATAAGGTCATGTTATATGTGAATGGAAATAGTTTCACTTTTTCCTTTCCAATGTGGATATCTTTTTTCTCTTTTTCTTATTAACTGCCCTGGAAAGAACTTTCAGTACAATGTCAAAGTGGCAAGATAGGACATCCTTGTTTTATTCCTGATCTTAAAAGAGAAAAGCATTCAGCCTTACCCACTTAAGTATGATGTTAGCTGTTACTAGGGTTTTTCATAGATGCCCTTTATCAGGTTGAGGAAGTTTTCTTCTAATCCTAGTTTATGAAGAGTTTTTTTTTTTTCCAATGATGGTTCTTAGATTTTTATCAATTTTTTTCCTGCATCTATTGAGACTATCATGTATTTTTTCTTTTCTCAGTGTAACATATTACATTGACTGATTTTAATACAATGACCTAGACAAGAAAATTTATGCATACTATGAGAGAAGGACACAACTCTATGGTGAGGATTGATGGACATACATTAGGTGAGAGAAGAAACTAACAGAATAAAATCCAGAGTCCCTCAGGCCTGCCAGGTACTAGATGACTTGGTTCCCACCAGTCTCTTTGACTTGAGTTTCTACCATTCATTACTAAGTTCATGCTGCTTGCGATAAACACCACTGAGGGTATTGCTGACCTTCTGAACTGTATGCTCTTCCTATAGGTGACAAACAAGATGTTTGGTGCTTCAAGAAAAAAGTATGCAGAGGGGGTTCACGGTGACTACCAAGAAGAAAACTCTTACTTCAGCCAATCTTCTATGTTTCCACATCAGTCAGAAAAAGATACACTGGCATCACCATCTACATCAAGTCAGCTGTCTCAGTATGGGGCAAGTTCATATGAGCAACAGGGTGCAATAGGCCTGCCAATGAGGGGGACAAGCAGCAATATACCTCAGTTAAATCGCGGCTTATCACAAGGCACTCAGTTACCGAGCCACGTCATACCAACAACAGGGTTACCAACAGCGTCACTTCACACGCCTCCATTTCCAAGCAGGGGGATTTTGCCTGTGAATCCTAGGAGTATAATGAACTACTCCCAGGCTGGTCAGGGCATTGGAATTCCTAGCAGGACAAATAGCATGAGTAGTTCAGGGTTAGGTACCCTCAGCAGAAGCATGCCAAGTACAACATCTATGACAAAGCAGCAGCCTTCTCAACAGCCTTTCACTGTTAACAGTATGTCTAGATTTGTAATGAGCAGGAATCAGGCATTTGGAATGAATAACTCTTTCTTCAGTAACATTTTTGATGAAAAAGATGAAAGTGAAATTATGACAGGATTGCACCTTTCAGATTTTCCAGCATTAGCAAACCGAAACAGAAGGGAAGGAAGTGGTAACCCAAATCCATTAATAAACCCGTTGGCTGGACGACCTCTTTATGTTGGAATGGCAACAAAAACAGCAAATGAGCAATTCCAAGACTTCTCAATACACAGTGAAGATTTTCCAGCATTACCTGGTGCCAGCTATAAAAGTCCAACATCAAGTACTGATGACAGTAATTGTAATTTGAATCCGGCTGATATGATAGCTTCAAGTATAGGTATACACAGATTCCCTGGAGATGAAAGTTCAACAACACAAAGTAATTACCAGCAGAAAAAAGGGATCCAGGTGTTACCTGATGGTCGGGTTACTAATGTTCCTCCAGGGATGTTGACAGACCAATTTGGAATGATTGGCCTGTTGACGTTTATCAGGGCAGCAGAGTCAGCCCCAGGAATGGTGCATCTCGCTTTAGGAAGTGATCTAACGACATTAGGCCTCAATCTGAATGCTCCTGAAAATCTCTACCCCAAATTTGCATCACCCTGGGCATCTTCACCTTGTCGACCCCAAGACATAGACTTCCATATTCCATCTGAGTACTTAACAAACATTCACATTAGGGCTAAGCTGGCTGCAATAAAACTTGGCCGATATGGAGAGGACCTTCTCTTCTATCTCTATTACATGAATAGAGGAGACGTATTACAAATTTTTGCTGCAATAGAGCTTTATAACCGTAATTGGAGATACCACAAACAAGAACGAGTATGGATTACCAGGGTACCAGGCATAGATTCAACAATGAGAACCAATGCCTACGAGAGGGGAATATACTACTTCTTTGACTATCTTAACTGGAGGAAAGTAGCTAAGGAGTTCCATCTGGAATATGACAAATTAGAAGAACGGCCTCATCTGCCACTCATCTTCAACTACAACCCTGCTCAGCAAGGCTTCTAAAAAAACTTCCCTTTTCCTGGGGTATGGCTGTCTCAGCACAATACTCAACATAACTGCAGAACTGATGTGGCTCAGGCACCCCCATTTTAATACCTTTAGGATCTGGCAATTGGCTTATAAAAAGGTCACCATTTGAGGTCCTGCCTTACTAATTATGTGCTGCACAACAACTAAATTTGTAATTTGTTTTCCTCTCGTTTGAGCAGGTTCCGAATTTTTTCATTTGTTTTCTTTTTTGCCAGCAGACAGACTTGGGTTTGTAAAGACAAGCAAGCACACTGACAGAAGTTTACTTTTTAGTTTCTAAAATGTAAAAAAAAAAAACAAAACCCCAAACCCACAGAAGACTCAACAAAATTAGACCACAAAATTTGCATTGTTCATTGTAGCACTATTAGTAATAAAATAACAAATGTTTGTTCCTTTTGTATGTGAAGATCCTTCTTGTATTTCATTTGGAAAGATGAGCAAGGTCTGCTTCCTTCATTTTACTTCCACTTTTGTTTCTTTTTGTTTTCTTTTTCTTTTTTTTTTTTTGTGTTGAGACAGAGTCTTATTTTGTCACCCTCAGTAGAATGCTGTAGTGTCATAGCTCACAGCAACCTCGAACTCTTAAGCTCAAGTGATTCTCTCGCCTCACCTTCCCAAGTAGCTGGACTACAGACGCCTGCCACAGTGTCAGGCTATTTTTTTTTTTCTTTTTAGCAGGCCCGGCCCGATTCAAACCCACCAGCTCCGGTGCCTGTGGCTGGCACCCTAACCACTGAGCAATGGGCGACCAACCTCCCCTTCTATTTTTGAAAGGCAGTTTCATCAAGTGTAACACAAGAATATCTGACTGTTTAGATGAAAGATATTGCCACAATCTCTGGATGGTTTTCCGGGATTGTGTTATTACTGAGCTTCATCTTTCCAGAATGAGCAAAACACTGCCCAGTCTTTGTTATGATTTTGTAATAAATGTGTACATTTAAAAAATATATGACCTAGCTTTGCATTCCTGGAACAAACCATACTTTTTCATGGTACATAATCCTTTTTCTATTGTTAGTATTTTATTGAGAATTTTGCATATATCTATAGGAATATAGTCTGCAGTATTATTCTCTTGTGATACCTTTATCATATTAGTAAGTTTTTTATTTTTTAAAAAAGTTTAAGAAATAATTTTTCCTTAAATGTTTTGAGATTTCACCACTGAATCCATCTATCTGGTCTGGGCTTTTCTTTATTGAAAAATTTTTATTTTTAACTCAATCACTATACCCATTAAACAACAATTCCCCTTTATCTCCTCTCCTCAACCCCTAGATATCTCACTATATTAGGCTATTTATTGCTATTATAAAGATTACCAGAGACTGAAAAATTTATAGAGAAAAACAATTATTTCTCACAGTTCTTGAGGCCAGAGAGTTTAAGATCAAGGGGCCAGCATCTGGTAAGGGTATCCTTATTGTGCCATTTTATAGTAGAAAGTGAGAGAGAGCAATGGAAAAAGAAAAGTAGGGATGGAGGAAGGGGGGAGTGAGAGAAGACAGGAGGGAGGAGAGAGGAGAAAAAGGCCCTGAATTTATCCTTTTAAAAGGAACTCACTCTGTGATAATGGCATTAATCCATTAATGAGGCCAGCACACTCATGATCTAATGATCTCTTAGAGGTTCTACTTCTTAATACAGTTAAATGATGTTGGGGGAAATATTTACACTATAGCACTTATATAAGTGTAATTGTACAATACTTGTCCTTTTGTAACTGGCCTATTACATTTAGCATAATGTCCTCAAGTTTCAATCATGATGTAGCATGTGACAGAATTTCCTTCCTTTTTAGAGCCGCATAGTATCTCATTGAATGCATATGCCACATTTGGTTTATCCATTCATCCATCAGTGAACATTGGGATTCAAAACCAATAAACAATATGGTGTTAATATTTGTGTCTCCAAAACTCGTATTGAAATTTTATTTCCATTGTGGCAGTACTGAGAGGTTGGGCCTTTAAGAAATGATTGGGTCCTGAGGGCTATGCCCTCACAAATGGGTTAATCTGTTCATAGATTAATGAACTAATGGATTATTGAGTTATTATGGGACTGGGACTGATGGCTTCATAAGAAGAAAAAGAGAGACTTGAGCTGGCACACTCAGCCCCCTCAAAGGAATCTTTAGAGGGTTCCCATTGGCAAGAAGGCTGTCACCAGATGTGGCCCCTCAACCTTGGACTTCCCAGAGTACATACCTGTAAAAAATGCATTCCTTTTCTTTGTAAGTTACCCAGTTTTAGGTATTCTAGCTAAGCAACAGAAAACAGACTAAGAGTTATTGTGCAAATATTTCATTTACACCTTTAATTCTTTATGATATATTCCCACAGGTGGGAATGCTAGATCATATGATAGCTCTATTTTTATTTTTATTTTTTGAGGACCAGATTATGTTTTGATGTATAATTCATATCATAAAATTCACAATTTGAAAGTGTAGGAGTCAGTGTTAACAGTGCTGTGCCCCTGTTACCACTATTTTATTTCAGAAGAGTTGAACCATCCTCCAAATAAATCCGTACCTTTTAGCAGTCACACCCTATTTCCTTTTTCCTATCCAATCAGAAGCAACCACTAATTTTCTTTCTATTTGAAGGGTTTTCCCATTCTGGCTGTTTCATATAAATGGAGTAATATATGTTTCCAAGATTCATGCACATTGTAGCATGTATTAGTACTTCATTCTTTCTATTTTCAAATAATGTTCCATTCTATGGATAGACCACATTTTGTTTATTCATTCATAAGTTGATGGATATTTGGATTTTTTCTGTTTTGGCCATTGTAAATATTACTGCTATTAACAATTTTGTACAAGAGTTTGTGTGAAAATATGTTTTCAATTCTCCTGAGTCTTAGTCTTGGAAGTGGAGTTGCTGGGTTATATGATAACTCTATGATTAACTTTTCAAGAAACTGGCAAATTGTTACACAGAGTGGCAGTACTATTTAACAGTTATAACAGCCATGAGTGAGGGTTTCACAACTCTTTACTTGTTTAACCAAAGCTTGTATTGACCATTATTTTATTATAACCGTTCTAGTGTATGTGAACTGGCATCTCATTTTGATTTTGATTTGCATTTCTATGGTTATCAGTGATGTTGATTATCTTTTCCAGGTGGCTGTTGCCTGTTTCTGTATCTTCAGTAGGGACATATCTGTTAAGATCCTGTGTTAAAATAAAAAGAATAAACATCTTTTTGTTTGTTTATTTATTTATTATTTCATGTTAATATGAGGGTACAAATGTTGAGGCTATAATTCTTGCATTTGTTTGGTAAGGTCCCTGTTGTGGTTGTGTACTGCACCCAGAAGTGTGCCATATACCCTTACATTGTGGCCATTACATGGGAACACATCAATCCCCCTCCTCCCACTTTCCCTCCCTTCTGCCCCCAACATGAATTCATTTGAGATTTTGTCTCTTGTGGGTATTATTTTGTCTACTAGATTCATATTAGTATTAAGTACACTGGATATTTGCTTTTCCATTCTTGTGAAACTTTGCTGAAGAGAATATTCTCCAACTCTATCCAGGTTAATAAAAAGATGTAAAGTCTTCATGTCCTTATTTTATTTTATTTTTTATTAAATCATAACTGTGCACATTGATGCATTTACAGAGTTCAGTACACTGATTTGATATACAATGTGAAATGCTTACATTGAACTGATTATGATTAACACATCCATCACCCTGGTTACTTATTTGTTTTGGTAAGACAATCATATTCTTTTCTTAATAGTTTTGAAATGTACCATTGCATCATGCAGATTAGGTAAGGTACACCCAAATACCTTCATTCCTCACACCTCCCTCCTTCCCTTCCCTCTTCTCTTCCCTTCTACTTTCTGGACTATAGTTATGTTTTACTATTCCTATGAATGTATAGGTGATCATAAATTGACTTCATAGTATTATTAAGTACATTGGATACTTTTTCCCCCATTCTTGAGATACTTTACTAAGAAGAATATGTTCCAGCTCCATCCAGGTAAACATAAAAAATGTGAAGTTTTCATCTTTTTATGCCTGCATAGTATTCCATTGTATACATATACCACAATTTGTTAATCCATTCATGGGTCAATGGGCATTGGGCTGTTTCCATGTCTTAGAAATTATGAATTGGCCTACAATAAAAATTCTGGTGCAAATGCCTTTGTTGTAAAATGATTTTTGATTATCTGGATATATACCTCGTAGAGGAATTGCAGGATCTACTGCAATCTACAGTAGGTCTACTTTTACTTCCTTGAGTATTCTACAAACTTCTTTCCAAAAAGTTTGTATTAACTTGCATTCCCACCAGCAGTGTAGAAGTGTTCCCTTTTCTCCACATCCATGTCAACATCTATAGTTTTGGGATTTTGTTATGTGGGCTAATCTTACTGGAGTTAGATGATATCTCAAAGTGGTTTTGATTTGCATTTCTCTGATGATTAAAGATGATGAGCATTTTTTCATGTGTCTGTAGGCCATGCACCTGTCTTCTGCAGAGAAGCTTCTTCTTAAGTCTCTTGCCCACAATGAAATGGGATCATTTATTCTTTTCTTATTAATAAGTTTGAGTTCTCTGTGGATTCTGGTTATCAAACCTTTGTCAGAAACATATCCTGCAAATATCATCTCCCATTCTGAGGGCTGGCTGCTTGCATTACTTACTGTGTTCTTGGCAGTGCAGAAGCTTTTTAGTTTGATCAGATCCCAGTAATGTATTTTTGGTGTTGCTTCGATTGCCTGGGGCATCCTCTTCATATAGAATTCTCCCAGGCCAATTTCTTCAAGTGTTTCCCCTGCACTCTCTCCAAGAATTTTTATAGTTTCATGTTTTAAGTTTAAATCTTTTATCCAGTGAGAATCAATTTTTGTTAATGGTGAAAGGTGGGGGTCCAGTTTCAGTCTTCTATAGATTGCCAGCCAGCTCACCCAGCACCGTTTGTTAAATAGGGAGTCTTTCCTAATTTTAGTTTTAGTTTTTAATAGGCTTATCAAAGATAAGATTTTTTGTTTTAGTTTTCAATAGGCTTATCAAAGATCAAATGATGATAAGTAGCTGGGTTCATCTCTTGATTCTCTACTCTGTACCATAAATCTACCTCTCTGTTTTTGTGCCAGTTTTGATCACTATCGATTTATAGTATAGCCTGAAGTCTGATAATGTGATACTTCTTGATTTATTTTTATTTCTGAGTAATGTATTGGCTATTCAAGGTTTTATTCTGATTCCATATAAAACGAAGCACTTTTTTTTTTTGTTTATTTTTGCTAGGGCTAGGTTTGATATGGCCACCCTCAGCATATGGGGCAAGTGCCCTACTCCTTGAGCCATAGGTGCCACCCTGAAGCACGGTTTTTTTTCACGCTCTATATCGTATGACAACATGCTTTTTTTTTTTTTTTGGTAATTTATTGACCCCCAGAAGAGCCCTCTTTAATCTGAATTTTTCTTTCTTTTTTTTAATGAAATGATAACTATGTACATTAATGCAATTCTGGGGTACAGTGTGGTGTTTTCATATACAATTTGAAATATTTTCATCAAACTAGTTAACATAGCCTTCATGTCATTTTCTTAGTTATTGTGTTAAGACAATCATATTCTACTCTTAGAAAGATTCACTTATACCCTTGTAAGATAAACCACAGAAGTGATCCCTTTAATCATCCTCCCTCCACTCATTCCCCTCTCCTCTCTCCCTCTCCTTTCCTGTATGCTTAGGTTGTTATTAGGTTATAGATTTCATATCAAAGCTATAAATTAATTTCATAATAGGGCTGTGTACATTGGATACTTTTATTTCCATTCCTATGACACTTTGCTAAGAAGAACACTTTCCAGCTCCATCCATGTGAACATGAAGGACGTAAAGTCTCCATCTTTCTTTATGGCTGCATAGCACTCCATGGTGTACATATACCACAGTTTGCTGATCCATTCGTGGATCGATGGGCAC
>CAUYQV010043949.1:0-27270 GCA_963574575.1 Galagoides demidoff | reverse complement strand
TGGGGTACAATGTAGCACGGTTGTTGTTTAAGGAGCGTAAGTCCATTTGGAAATGGCATTTGAAATTCTAGAACAGTGTGGAAGTACGATGGCAATAGAGGCATGAGTCTACCTCCAACACACCTAACAACTGCACACATTTGTGATCAGAGTGAGACGCACAGTGCTGTGTGTGATGTGTCCTGGGGAAGATCCGGAGGCCGTGCACAGCAATAAGTCCTGGGCTTTTGCTGTGGTGTTGGGGCACTTTACACACTTGTCACAAAAGTCTACCAAACAGTGTGCACATGACAGGAGTCAACAGAGCAAGTGCACAGCATATTCTTAAAACAGCAAAATGGAAAGTTTTCATCTCAAGATCATGACTTGCACCAAGACGTGAGAGCTGACCTCCATGAGAATTTGCCAGGACAGCGGATAGGATGAAGAGGTGTAGCTGAGTCTCCCCCACATTCTCCTGACTTCCCTAGAATCCCACCTATGGAGAACCTTACAGGATGTGGCATACCGTAGAAAGCCGGCTATACAGGCAATACTTCCAGAAGAAATTGAAATGGCACACACAGTGATACAGGTGGACACTTTGATCAGTGCTGCTCAGACAGTAGGTAACCATGATCAGAAGTGCCTGGATGCTGATGGTGACCACTCTGAACACACCTTGCAGTTGCACATGTGACTTGTATTCCTCTTTTGTTATCAGTAGACTATATATCGAGTATTACAACGTTAATACAATTATTTCCTTTCTTAAAATGTGTATACGTTTTTGGCACCCTCTTTACATATTAGCATATATAACTATGCATAATTATACACAATACATATAATATTATATAATATAAGACTGACTCCAGGCCCCCCAAATAGCATCCAAGGCCACTAAAAATTAGCTGAGTTACTCTGTAAACCGAAGCCAGGAGCAGCCTAGTGCTATGAAAAATTGAATTGAATGCTTCCAGATTTGAGAGTTGTTGTGCCAATAAATAAATAAATAAACCACTACTGTAACAACAAACTCCAGGAACTTTCCCAACTAAAAATCATAATTGATTACAAGCTGTTGCCTCTAGTATTGAGTTACATTTTGCCTTCCCAACTAAATGCCTCAGTAGTTAAAATGATTTTGTTTGAGATCCACACGGATTAAATAGCCTAGAACACATCCACCCTAGACTTAATCTAAAAGAGAGGAGATTTGGTTCAAATGTTCCTTCTCAGCATGTCAGGAAATGTTTTCTCCAATTAAGTAATCTTATTTTAGAGTTAACTCTGTGCCAAGAAAATAAACAATATATCTTTCATGAACACATCCACTCTGTTGTATAAAAACTTTTATTTTCTGGGAGGCTGCTCTTGGAATTTGTACATATAATGAGATCAGAGCTGGAAAAATCCTGTTTTCTTTAGCATTTAATGGCTTTAGAAACTATAAGGGAGCCTTGTGACATAGTATAATAACAGAGCTCTATGAACAAGTGAATATCAAAGATCTACAGATAATCTCTTTCTCCTCCCACGCCTCCCAAAATACAGTTTTACAAGAATACTGCATTAAGTATAGTGGGATGTTTCTACTCAGTCTTGAGCTGTGTAAAAATGAGCTGCAAGAGAATCTGTTGCCGATCACAGACCAAAAGCTGTTCTGCTTTCAACACATTTTAAGGGATTAGGCATTATGGATATATACTTGCAAGATCAAGTTGCAGAAAGGGAAGTCAGGAAAAACACTTACGATCCAAGGGTCTGGCTGCTGAAGGGCGGCACTGGAGAAGGTGGGATGCTACAGGACTCCTTGGAGGTCTCTGTCCTCTACCCCAGAGGACTGCTCTGGATGGAGGCCTGGAGCAGAAGCAGTTGAGTTCTTCTGCCCTTTCTCCTTTATCCCAGCACCCCTCTCATGCTCCAGCAAGACGCAGTGACTCCATTTCCTCAGGCCCTCAATGCTGTCTGTCTCCTTCACCCTGTTCTAGACGCCCTTTGTTGTCCCTCAAGACCAGTGCCCTTCGCACTGCGGACACCCTTTGTTGTCCCTCAAGACCCAACTCCAACAGCACTTCTTCCACGAAACACAGTAAATTACTCTCTTCTACTTTTGTTCCTCACTGTCTCCCCCGTTGGTGAGCTTTTTAAAAACAAGAACCCTTATTGATATTGGGTATCTTACGTTCCTGTTGCCTAATGCAAATTCAGGCTCCTGGTGGGTACATCCCATGTGTTTATGAAATGAACAGCAGATGTTAAATCTAAAAACAGTAGGACCTGAAATCTTACTGATTAGCCAACTTGAGGCTCCCTTGCTGACGCAGGAAAGAGCCAATCCCATAGTTACTGGGAAGGGAGGGAAGAGAATGCTCTGATTTCCTTTCTCATTCTCTCTCCAATCTGGTAATGAGCTTCCAGTTGCCAAAAGAGCTGTGCCCCTTGTTTTTCCTTGATTGCCGTGGAATGCACTGATGGACATCTGCTGGTAGAAGTTACAGCTGCTGCACCTGTGGTACATTCCCTTCAGGCACTTAGAAGCATACACGAGCAAACACCTGGGTGACGGAGCAGCACAGAAGAAAACTTTCCCAGACCTGCCTGGAAGATCTTCAATGGCTTTAGAAGTAGGAATTGGCTTTGCTCTGCCTCGCTTTTGCAAGCCTGGACTGTAGGCAGGAAACTGGGACAGAAGGTTCCAGCCATAACAGACTCATATGCCCAGTTCCATCACTCCCGGCAGTGGTTCCACAGGCCTTTCCAAGAGGCAGTGAGCAATATGAAGAGCCATGAGCCCTGCGGCAGGGGTCAGCAGAACTGCATCTGAGTCCCGGCTCTGCCCCTGTTTCTTTGACCTTCCACCATTCTATTTATTTCCTTATTCCTCAGTTTTTCTACTTTTTGATGGGGGTTACAATACCTATCCGATCATTTTTTAAAAGTCAGTCTCCATAAAATTGTTTATAAATTTAAAAGTGCCACACCTAGGCAAGGCTCAGGGGCTCACGCCTGTACTCGTAGCACTCTGGGAGGCCAAGGCAGGTGGATTGCTTGAGCTCAGGAGTTCAAGACCAGCCTGAGCGAGGGTAAGAACCCGTCTCAAAAACTAGCTGGGTGTTGTGGCGGGCGCCTGTAGCTACTGGGGAAGGTAAGGCAAGAGAATGGCTTAAGCCCAAGAGTTTGAGGTTGCTGTGAGCTGTGATGCCACAGCCCTCTACCTAGGGCGACAAAGTGAGACTCTGCTTCAAAGAAATAAATAAAAATTATAAAGTAACAAAAAAATAAAAGTGCCAAACCAACACCTGGCTTGGCTGCCTCGACTCCCACCTGGACTTTTCACTAGTGCACAAATGGGCCCGGTCACTCATGAAGCAATCTCCCTCATTAACGTTCTGGCGTCTTGGTTCGGTCAACAGTGATGTTATGTGGATATCAGGTAGCACGGATGTGGTGCGAGAAGGTGGGCATATCTCTGTGATGTTCTTCCCCAAACCAAATCTCAGTCTAAGCATGAGGAGAAACATCAGACAAACCCAAACTGGGAGACCTTCCACGGCATATCTGGCCAGTACTTCTCAAGACTGTCAAGGTCACGACAAGCAACGTCTGAGACACTGTCACAGATCAGAGGACTCTGGGGAGACATAACAACTAAACATAACGTGTTTGCCTAAACTGGATCCTGGAACAGAACAGAAATTTTTCCACATTAATGGAAAAATTGGTGTTGTCCAAAAACACAGGGAGCCCAGGTAACAGTAACTTGCCAACGTGGGTTTCTTAGCTTTGGCAAACGCACCACGGAAATGTAAGACACGAAGGTAAAGCAAGTGAGGGGTGTGTGGGAGTCCTCTCTACTATTTTTTGCAACTTTCTGTACATCTATACTTATTCCCCCAAAAATTATTTAAAAATACTCTACTTCCCTTTCAAGCCTTATCCAAATATCACCTCCCTTGTGAGGCCTTACTGAACCCAGCTCCTCGCTCTGACCCCTCTTTCTTCCCAACCCTCACAGCCCTTTGCTTCCTCCTTAGATGGCATCTGCATGTTATAATTGTTTGTGTACTGTTCAGCCCCCACCTTCATAGCCTGATATGTGAGCAACTTGAAGGTGATTGCTTTTTTAATCTCTAGGGCCTATCAGAGTTCCTGACACATGATAAATATTTCATACGTGTTTATGAATGGATGGATGGATGGATGAATTGCAGCAGCCAGCACTGTCAAAGCGTAGGATTGCTGCGGCCTGTTTATTCTATCCAGGCTTAGCTAGACATTTTCCTAAAATAGAATTTATTCTGTAGGCGAAGGCGATGTCTGCTACTGAAGGCATAGCTGCATATTTGCAAAACACCTTCCATTCTGGACTTTTTAAGCTATTTAGAAACCACAACTTACTAATCTTCATACCCCCCTCACATGAAATGCATTTGACATAATTTAATAATCCAAACTGTACATACCACAGGGGATTTGAAAAGTACCTAATTAAAGATACAGGGCTGTGCTCACCTTATCCTGGGCTTAAAGCCACTGAAATTAGTGAGCATTTGGGTTGAGAGGAGGAAGAATTGAGACATTTTTATAGCTGTGGATTTCAAGGGATTTGGGGCATCAGTGCACTAGGCCTGAATGAGAAAAACAGGTTAAAAATCAGGGATAAATAAGGTAGGTAGAAGCCAAACAGGGTGTCAGAATTAAGAAAGAAAATTGGAAAATAATGAGAGTATTACACTGAACTGCTAAATCAAGGCTGTGGAAGAGGCCAACACAGGAGGGCAAAGCTGGAAAAGGTATAAGAAATGTTATTTTCTTTGCCTAATTTCCTCCAAAAAGCAGAGCTTGAGACGTGGGTCTGCATGTAAGTGTTTTACTTTTAGAAAGTGAACTCAAATAGCAGGAGTAGAGAACTGAGAAGCCTGGGCCTGGCTGGTTGAGGTCCTCATTGCGGGAAAATCAAATTTTGAATATAACGTGTAGTAACTGGGAATGCATGTGATAAATTGCTATTGTATTAATGCAAATGGTAGCATATAATGGTGGTTTAGGTACATGTTATATGTTTTAAGGAAAATATTTCAAAAGCAACTTTTCTAGATTTGGGAATCCTACTGACAATGAGCAGATGGTAAACCCGTTGTCCAATTCACTCCTCCAGGTTACTAAGTGCTTTATCTACCAGCAAGTCCAGATGCAGTAGTACTGTTACAACTGGCATGGTATAACTGGCACTGCCATCTTTCTCCTTCATCGTCTGCTTTGCAGTCATGATGTGGAGCAATTTGAAAAATATGCTTGGAAGGGTTCCCCATAGCTCCTGTAGCAGTCAAAACCCAAGCTACTCAGAAACACACACTTTGGGCCACCAATTCACCAGAAATTAATGTCAGCCAGGCATGATGGTTTGTGCCTATAATCCTATAGCACTGTGGGAGGCCAAGGCAAGTGGATAGCTTGAGATCAGGAGTTTAAGACCTGCCTGAGTAAAAGCAAGACTACCGTCTCTACTAAAAATAAAAGAACTAGCTGGGCATGGTGGCAAACGTCTACAGTCCCTACTACTAGGGAAGCTGAAGCAAAAGGATTGCTCAAGCCCAGGAATTGGAGAGTGCTGTGAGCTATGATGCCACAGCATTCTACCCAAGGCAACAGAGTGAGACTGTCTCAAAAAAAAAAAAAAGGAAGTTAATGTCACCATGTCTCAATGTTTGACAAAAACCAACTTCCTCCCCCCCTTAGCGTCTACCCAAAAGGCACATGACGTGAAAGAAAACTGCTCTTGGGGCTTGGGGGCCCAGTTGTTTTCAGATGGCCGAGTGGCCTCAGGTAATTTGCCGTCTCCTCAGACCTCAGTTTCCTCATCTGTGAAATGCGAGTGGAGGATTAGAGTGTTTTCAGCTCCAAAATGTTATGCTGTAAAACTCCTGCCAAGATAAATCTCTTAAGTTTGTTTTCTTGTATTTCCACATTTCCCTTCTCTAGACTTGACCTGCACATGGAAAGTATCTGATGCCTCACCCTTCCGCGCCCCCACCAGACACTTGAGAAAGTCCGGAATGTTTCTTTTATAAAAGAGTTTGGGCTGTGTTTTCTACATCCTTGGTTGTGCCAGTAAAGTCCCTGCCAGCTCTTCAAATCATGGTGAGTAAGCAACACGTCAAGGGGTAGCGAACTCTCCTCAGGTTCCTTGAGTCTGGAAACAAATGTGGTTGTTTCAAACATCTTTTTTTTCTATAAACCAGCTGATACCAGTCTTTCTACTCTTTTTTGGTTTACACTGAGGGAATTTTAAGTAGGATGTTTCTTACGAAAAAAAAAAAGTGATTTGAGAATTCCTTAGCCTATTCTGGCCTAACAGAATTTCAGTTGACACTCCCCGGGGAGAGCTGCAAACCCACCTTTTCAACATCTACCTGTTAGATGTAGTTTATCATCAGAAAGTTGTGGAGCATTGACTGGCAGGTGCCTGGCAGTTGTTACAATCTTTAAAGGAAGTTAAAAATCAACTACCTACTAGAGCTTGGCTCGTCTAGAATCTAAAAGTATTAATTCTGAGAGCAAGGTCAGCTGATACAGAACTCCACAATGCTGAGGACATTTTCCAGTCTCCGGAGGCTGCTCCTCAGTCATTTGCTTTCATCTGGGTCCTTTTGGAAGTTGTAGACAACAGCTTGCTACCATGTGACGCTCAGATCCCCTGTGTTGGGCTGTTTGTTGTGTTCCTGGCCTGCAGGAAGAGAAGTGCGCCATCATTAAACTGGATCCACGTCACTGGGATAGCACCAGTCATAAAGGTGCATGGAGCAGGACAGTCAGTGCCCCACTGCACCAGGACGGCGCGATTAGCTTGATACTGTGCTTTGACTTCCTGACAACACAGCCTTCTGGATTCGAAGGCCGTGAGCGCAGGCCAGGGTCCCCTGGCTTCAGAGGGCCATGTGAGGGCCTATGGTAAGGGAGGAGAATCATTATGGCAAGACAAGTTTTTTAGAAGTGACTTGTAAAGTCAATGTGAGGTCCTCCTCATATCAAATCCTATTCAGACCTTTCTTCCTTTTGCATTCTTTAAATGTTTTCTTTGGCTTAGTCATGATGCATGAAGAAGTTTCTTTTCAATATGTGGGTGAAAGCACTTCTCCTTGGCTAGACACTTTAAACATGAATTCATTTGCAGTTTGACCCAGAGGAGCTGGGCCTCTGTTCCTGGCAAGTGATTTCTCTTCTCTGGATCTAATTCTCTCATAAAACAAGCAAACAAACAAACAAAAACAATCCAAAAAAACAAAAACAACCAAAACCCACAAGGGGTTGAGAATAGAGCCCCTTTTGTAGAACTGGCTACATATCTTGCCAGTCTAGTACAAAATCAAATTAAAAAATGATTAAGAACTTCACGGCACGACAATCGAGCATTAAACAAACTGGGGGGCCCATCTGGGCACAAGGTCCTTCCTGCTCAGTGGCACAGGCCACTCACACACATTGCACACTGGACTTGATCTCTTCCATGCTTTGTCCACCACCAAACTTCTCTGATGCCATAGCCTTTTCTTCCATCTCCACATGCCCAGTCCTCATGCAAACAAACACACACACACATGCACACAAATACAAAAAGTTTTCAGTTGCATTTTTTGCTTGAAAGCTACCTCACTTTTACTTTTCACATCCCTTTGACTATAAGTTGTACTTCAGCCCTTCATGACTTCATTTTATTCTCCAAGATGGATTTTCTTCTTTCCTGCCTAAAACATCCAAATGACCTTTGCTTTGGACTTTTTCTAAACCACCATATGTGAGATAATTGTGCCCAAAGGAATTACTTCCAGAGTGGCCTAAACAGAAAAGAAAAACACACAGCCAACTTTTTCTCTAGAACAGTGCAAACATTTCCTTAAACCTAAGTGTCTCAAGAGGAAAATTGATAGAATAAACCTTTCACCCAGCGAGTCCACTCTCTGTGGTACTTGTACTGAATACTTCTTGAATTTTTACATCCCTGATTTATCTACTGTTTTGCCAATAAAAGCAGTCCAGTTCTTTGATTTAGGTTTTCTTACAGTGGAAAAAGTGGCCCAGAGAAAATGACTCAGTTGAGTGTTTTATTAACAGAAAGAAATGACATGCCGGAAACAAGCCAAGTCCTTTGCCCCTTCTCTATCACGCTGCACTATCACACAGCACCTACCTGGGAAGCAGGAGATGGCAAATTAAACGCTGCAGAGCAAGGGCTCTCCAGATGTTAGGGCCACTAAAAAGTGCACAACCAAAGCACATAGGAATTTTCAGCACTGAGAACTGAAATTTATTCGTATAATTTAACAATTACAAAGGGTGGGGAGACTCTCCTAACATGCCTTATAAGAAAATAAGTTAATATCTTGCATGAGTTTTTCTTTCTTTTGTTTTTTTTTTTTTTTTTTTGAGACAGAGTCTCACTATGGGTAGAGTGCCGTGGTATTATAGCTCACACCAACCTCAAACTCTTGGGCTTAAGTGATTCTCTTGCTTCAGACTCCCAAGTAGCTGGACTACAGGTGTCTGCCACAACACCTGGCTATTTTTTGGTTGTAGTTGTCATTGTTGTTTGGCAGGCCAGGACTGGGTTCAAACCCGCCAGCTCTGGTGTATATGGCTGGCGCCCTAGCTGCTGAGCTATAGGCACTGAGGCATGAGTTTTTCTTATATGCCTAAGTTATTGAAGTTTCATTCAAGTGGATAATCTGTCTATACAAAATTTCACCATCATCGCAAATTGGTGTAAAAATCAGATTTATTCTTGAAATTAACTCTAGAATTGTAAGAGGAGAAAGTGGCTTTAAATCTATCCATGACTGCTCACTCAGCCTCAATAGGAAACTTTCTGTATGAAAGTTTGGAGTATTTAGCTTATTTTTTTTTAAGTGCATTTCCTTCTTTTTTTCGTTTTTTTCTTTTTCTTTCTTTCTTTTTTTTTTTTAATTTGTTTTTTTGAGACAGAGTCTCATTTTGTCACTCTCAGTAGAGTGCTGTGTGGCATCATAGCTCACAGCAACCTCAAACTCTTGGGCTCAAGCGATTCTCATGCCTCAGCCTCCCAAGTAGCTGGGACTACAGGCTCCCACCATAACACCTGGCTAGTTTTTTTAGAGACAGGATCTCGCTCTTACTCAGGCTAGTCTCAAACTCCTGAGCTCAAGCTAGCTACCAGGCTCAGCCTCCCAGAGTGCTAGGATTACAGGCATGAGCCAATGCACACAGCCAGCATTTACTTCTTTAATCTTACAAAAAATCAAAAGCCCACTTATCTCAAATATTCAAGACCATATATGTTCAGTATTAAGGGACAGTTTAGGGCAAGGATGTCATAATACTGATACATTACTATTACTTTGTGACAATTACAAATATTTGAATACCTAGACTCTTAAGAATATGAGCAAACAAGCCTACGTGAAAACAATAAACACCTATATTGAGTGCTCCTCTATGTCTCTTTCTAGTGTCAGGATTATCAATATACCAAAACTTCCTGTATTCAGTTCCTAAGCTTGCCATAAAAAAGTAACCCAAGATGGGTGGCTTCAAACAACAGAAATTTATTCTCTCACAGTTCTGAAGGCTAAAGGGCTGACATCAGGGTGTCAGCAGGGCCATGTTCTCTCTGAAGGCTTTCTGGGAGGATTCTTCCTTGCCTCTTCCTAGGCTTTCGTGGCTCCCGGGAATCCCTGGCATTCCTTAGTTTATGGACACATCACTCTAATCTCTGCCTCTGTTGTCACATGGCATTCTCCCTGTGCCTCTGACCCTCTCTTTATATGGACACCAGGCATTTTGGATTAGGACTTATCCTACTCCAGTATGGCCTCATCTTAGCTAATTACAACCGTAGTGACCCAATTTCCAAATAAGGTCACATTCTGAGCTTCTGGGGAGGATATGAGTTGGGGGGGATACTATTCAACTAACACCCCCCTGAACAGTATAAGCTCTCTTGTATTTAAGCGGAATGAAATAAAACAAAAATAACTTTATGAAGCATTCTAGAAAAGAAAAGCTCAATTATTTCCCAAAGAATCCATTCCATTCTGCCATCTGCCCAGTGGTTCCCAAAGTGTGATTCAATGACAATCCATCTCAATTCAATTTCAGGGAGTGGGGGATTATTGAAAATGTAGATTCATAGGCCCCACCCTAAACCCATCAAGTCATAACTGCTAGGTGTGGAGGCCAGGAACCTACCTTCTAAACAAGCTGGGGGGGGGGGGATAGCAGGAATTATATAAACCAAAATTTGAGAGCCACTAATTCACAGTGTCAGAAAAGTCTGCCTCACATTCCCTGTGGTGCTTCTTAAATTCATTCCTGATTTTGCCTCTCTGTTCAGGTGAAATTGAGAACAGCTGGTCAACAGATTTCCTTATATTTGAACACCATCATAAGGGTACTCCTCATTTCTTATTTCCCTCCAGACCAAATAATATAAATTTAAGTAATATTAATTCCTTACTCTTGACAGAATGCATTTTCTAATCATTAAATTATTTACAACTCTGTGCTCGCTTCAGCAGCACATATACTACAATTGGAACGATACAGAGAAGATGAGCATGGCCCCTGCGCAAGGATGACACACAAATTCATGAAGCGTTTCATATTTTTAAAAAAATTATTTACAACTCTGACCAAATTCTTTTCATTTCCTAACAACCCAGTGTACCTACACATATTTTTAAAATATTCTTTGAGTGTCCAGAATTAAAGATAGTACCTTTTGGCCATAGGAAGAGATATCACTTTTTGATATTTCAGGCTAGAAAAATCTGAAGCATAGCTCACTGGGTAGGGCACCAGCCACACACACCGAGACTGGCGGGTTCAACCCCAGCCTGGGCCAGCTAAACAACAATAACAACTACAACAAAAAAGTAGCCAGGCGTTGTGGTGGGCACCTGTAGTCCCAGCTATGTGGGAGGCTGAGGCAAGAGGATCACTTAAGCTCAAGAGTTTGAGGTTGCTGTGGGCTATGATGCCACCACACTCTACCAAGGGTGACATAGTGAGACTCTGTCTCAAAAAAAAAAAAAGAAAAGAAAAGAAAAATCTGAAGCTTAGAGAAGTCACACTAACACCATTATTATGGTTTTCCTCAGAAACAGAACCAGTAGGAGATACAAAAAGCTAATATATATACATATGTAAAAGATATCTAAAAGGATGGCCATAAAGTTCATGTGTAATCTTGGGCAATCTTGCACACGAACTTTATGACCACCCTGTGCGTGCATGCGTGTGTGTGTGTGTGTGTGTGTGTGTGTAAACACTACAATACCCAAAAGGTTTGAAAAATGTAGTGCTGATACCTGCTACTTCTCAGCCTTTAATTTCCCTCTTCCCTTGAAACAGCTCTGCTGATCAAACATTCACACATGTATTCATTCAAGCGGGAGTCAACATTCCTTGAGCACGCAGAGTCTGGCAGACAAGGTAGGCATGTAAAACCAAATTTACAAAAGTCATTAGAAATAAGAATACTTCTAAATAAGAGTTTTGATAAGTTAGAAAAGGGAGAAAGTAGACAGTGCTCTTCAGGTCACTAATCAAGTGAGCAGAAATGACTCAAAGGAGCCCCTTCGTCTGCATGCCAGAGAGAGAGTTGGGCCACCTGAGCTATTGCCATTCATACTTTTTAATAGTAGAAAAAGTACTAGTTCTTGCACTATGTGGCTGGTAGGTAGTCACACATTTTCCTGCCTAGAGATAATTGTGAAATTTTACTGAGAGTATCTTTTTAAACCAGACCAGGAAAGCTAATAGTTCTAATGGACTTTCTCAAGTCAGAAAGCATTTATTAAGTACCCATTTAGAGCAGAACCTTTTTTTTTTTTTTTTTTGAGACAGAGTCTCACTATGTCACCCTTGGTAGAGTGCGGTGGCATCATAGCCCACAGCAACCTCAAACTCTTGGGCTTAAATGATCCTCTTGCCTCAGTCTCCCATATAGCTGGGACTACAGGTGCCCACCACAACACCTGGCTACTTTTTTGTTGTAGTTGTCATTATTGTTTAGCAGGCCCAGGCCAGGTTCAAACACACTAGCCCCAGTATATGTGGCCACCACCCTAGCCACTGAGCTATAGGCAGCAAGCCTAGAACCTTTTCCAAATTGAGAATTGCTTACGTAATTAGAAGATGCAGCCCTTGAATATTTTATAATTTACTTAAGCAAGAAGATACTTGTATTATTAGAAAATACCACGGGATTCAAGTTAAAAATTCAGTTTCCTATAAAATGGGAAGATTGATCAGGGGAATTATAATGAGGAAGAGAGTCTAGAACTGATTCTTGAATGGAATGAAGGGTCGCATAAAGGGAGGAAGAAGGTTTACAAGGGAGGGCAGACCACACCAAGTGAAGGCATAGCAGGAAGATTCAGGGAGGCGCAGGGAAGTCTGTATGAAGCTGGACAGACTGAAGAAAGGGATCATTTAGTAGAACTGGAGTCATAAATAGAAGGTGAACCCAAGTGCCAGAATTCTTTAAATTCAACCCCAATATTAGATTAACCATATGAAACTGCCACTTTTGTAAACCAGTATGTCAATTATTAGAAAATTCATGAATCCGGGTGTGGTGGCTCACGCCCTGTAATCCTAGCACTCTGGGAGTCTGAGACAGGTGGATTGCTGGAGGTCAGAAGTTCAAGACCAGCCAGAGCAAGAGCGAACCCCATCTCTAAAAACTAGCTGGGCATAGTGGTGGGTGCCTGTAGTCCCAACTACTTGGAAGGCTGAGACAAGAGGATTACTTAAGGCCAGGAGTTGGAGGTTGCTGTGAGCTATGATGCCATTGTGCTCTACCCAGGGCAACATAGTGAAACTCTGTATCAAAAAAAAGGAAAAAGGAAATTCATATGGTGCAACTGGAGTTATGGAGTTCCTGTTCATGATATGACAAAGTAAAGAAATTGATGTTTGAGGAAGATTTATCTTGTAGTGGACAGTGGGACTTTGCTAGATTAGAGACATGGAGACAATTCAGAATCCATCTAGTAACTTGGACATCAGAAGGTCAAAACATGGATGAGGGCTGGCTGGAGATGGAAAGGAAGAGTCAAACGTCATAGGCACTATAAAGAAAAAATTCACCAAGGCTTGATGACTAATTGGACAAGGGCAAAGAAGAGTCAGAAATGAATGCAAGATTTGTTGTTGTCTGGGGGACTAGAAGGGTAGCAGTGCCTCTCGCTGAAAACAGAACTACACCTTGATTGATGCAATAAATACTTTCTTAAAAATGTGTGTACAATAAAATTTTATACATCAGGTTAGGATGTTGGTGTGCTACTTTAACAAAGATCAAATGATAGTGGCTTAAATAAAATAGATTTGTTTGTCTCTTATATAAATATCTGAGCTGATAGAAAGTATACAAGGTAGGGAGGGCAGTGCTGCTGAACAGTCTCAAGTTTCTTCTATATTGTTGCTCCATTCTTATGATGCTACCCTCATCTGCATGACCAAAACAGGCTCATTACAACCTATTCTTCTGCCAGGCTGAAGGTAAAAGAAAGAATGTTGAGGATGGCATCTTCTATGTAAGATATGACCGGAGTTGTATGTCACTTCCTCTCATATCCTGTTGGCCAGATCTTGGTCACATGGAAATATCTAGCTGCAAGGGAGCCTGGAAAATGTATTTGTAGAGGTGGCCATGTGCCCAGCTAAAACTTAGGGTGTTTTCCTATTAAAAGGAAGAAGGTAAGGGCAGCGCCTATGGCTCAAAGGAGTAGGGCACCAGCCCCATATGGAGATGGCTGGTTCAAACCCAGCCCTGGCCAAAAACTGTAAAAATAAATAAATAAATAAAAATAAAAGGAAGAAGGTAACAGCAGGTAAGACAATTAATAGTCTCTGTCATAGTTTTCCACCATTTGGTGGAAAAACCTTTGTAAAATTTATTTGATAAATAACATTTAAGGGGAAAACCCAGATTTTAAAATATTAGATTTTCTGGAACTGCAATGTTCCAGAAAAGGAAGGAAGAAAATATCAGTCCTTTTCCCCAAAACTGTGCTCGAGTATCTGGGATTTTGAACTAATCATTGAGTCAGGAAGGCATTTAATAATTATTGTGTGCAAAGACTGGTTGTCAAATCTTAGAACCAGAAAAGACCTCCTGGCAGTATTATAAATCTTATTTAAAATAGTATGAGTCAGCATGTTTCCTGGAAGGATATTTCTCCAGGTGAAAGAAGTGACTGTACAAGTGAATCTTCTTCATTTCCACCTCTGTCACCAAACCTGGACTCTTCCAGAGTTGCATCTCTCCTGGATGTATCACATTTTGATTCCAACTGCCATTATGAGGACTGTCTCCCTGGAATGCCCAGTTTCTCCTTTAATATTTAACCTGGGCACAAATAAATCCCTTTTCTTTAGTGCCCTTTCATAAAACTAAGATAGGCTGGCATTAATCGGGGTGCAGTAGCTTGTGCCTATAATCTTAGCACTTTGGGAGGCCAGTGCAGGAGGATTGCAAGAGGCCAGGAGTTGGAAACCAGTTTAAGCCATTATTATTATTAAGATAATAATAATGACTTACCAGATATGATAGGAGAACAAAGGAAACATAATAGATGCAATATAACAATTGTCAGGTTGTTGATGTATAGGGAGAATTCTGAGCCAATGTTGACAACAGTGGAAGGACTAGTGTAATAGCAAAGCCCCCCTCCTTTCAGCTTCCTGCCAATCTTTGCCAGGTGGCCATTGGTAAATAGCAGACCTTTACCTACCAAATTGGGGTTTCTAAAAACAAACCAAAGACACTGCTCTCCTAAATCAAGTACTTGGGATCTCACTCTTAGCAGAGGGCAGGGTCTATTCTTCTTTCTCTCTCCCCACCCTCCCACCCCTCCAGTCCTCCTCACCCCCACCTCCCGCCTAGCACAGTAACCAGCACACAGTCAGGGCTCAATATAATGTCTCTAGGATAAAAACTCAGAGGTTTTTCTCATACAAATGACCAATGCGACTCAAAGTCTTCTCATTGATTTCTAGTTGGGATCTGAGGGCCATGCTTTCCTTGAGTTATTGAGACTGGGATGCTAGACACCCTGACTAGCCAATACTTCGTGTGTTTTAGGTGATCTGCTCCACCCATCTTCATATGCTCCAAAACAAGAGACAATGCATAGACCTCAGCAAACCAATCTCTTTATTCTGAAATGAAGAAGCGGAGGCCCAGAGAACAATCAAGAACTTGCCCAGGCTCTCATAGTAGTTCAGTGGCAGAAATGCACCTGCAGCCCGAATTCTTTACTGCAGCCCAAACCCTTTAATGCCGGGCCTGTGTATTTTTCACCTCACCACTCCCCATTGCTTTGCTCCTCTGCTTGTTTTCACTAGAACCCCGACCACAGAGACACAGAGAAGCTGCAGACGGCTGCTCTGTCCCAGGCCCACAAGTGGTTCCTGACCGTCCCCCTCCCTGCCTTTAGGGCCTGGCAGGCCTTTTGTTAGTTCCCAGAAGCTCTCCTTTACTGTTTACTGCAGAAGAACCCTGAAGTTTAACAGATGTAGAAACAGATACTGCCCAAATATGGACTAACCTGTGGGGACCTCTGGGAACGGGGAGACAACAGAGGTGTTTTCTATGGGGTCTCAGAACAAGTCATAAATACCAGAAAGCACCTGTTTAAAGTAATGCTGCCTTATTCTTTTTAAAAAACAAAAACAAAACAATAAACCCCTGATTTTCCCTGTTTTATTTGCTCTTTTTCTCTATTGGCCCATCTCCAACTTTCCTGAATAAATTGTAGGCAAACCTTCTGAATGCCTAGTCCCTCATTTCCAACAGAGAAACCAAAAGGCCAATAATTCCATGCCTTGGTTATTACTTTTACTAAGTATGTGCCCTACTCAACAGAAATTACAGCTTACCACAAGAGGACAAATTTTGTTTAAAAGGAACCTTTTTATAATACTTTTTATCTGATTATAAAGATAACATATATTCTTGGATCAAGACTGGGAAAAAACAGAAATATAAAGACTTTTTAAAAATATAATGTCACCACCACTGTTTGCATTTTGGTCTATATCTTTTCATCATTTTTCTTTTTTGTCAACACACACACATAACTATCATACATTTATTTGCAGGCAGAGTAAGAGATAAGAAAGAATCAAACTTTTAGGTCACAGACGGGCCAGTAAAAAAAGAGGTCCACGTATCCCAAGAACATGGGATATATATCCACACATATATAGAGACACGAAATAAGAAAGCTTCTTGTGTGTGTGTGTGTGTGTAGAGACAGAGTCTCATTTTGTTGCCCTCGGTAGAGTGCCACAGCAACCTCCAACTCCTGGGCTTAGGCAATTCTCTTGCCTCAGCCTCCCGAGTAGCTGGGACTATAGGCGCCCTCCACAACACCCAGCTATTTTTTGTTGGAGTTTGGCCAGGACCGGGTTTGAATCCACCACCCTTGGTATATGGGGCTGGTGCCCTACGCACTGAGCCACAGGCACCACCCCAAGAAAGCTTCATTTTACACTTGGAAAAGAGGCTCACTCCCTCCCAAGTACAGGTGGAATTCATGTTATTGTTGTAACTGATCTTTTCGATGAAAAAAAATATTCATCAATTTGTTGGTATTTGCTGTGACTCTGACTACCCTCAGTTTCTGTTCTTCTGCTGAAGTGGAATGAATCCATGTGCTTGTCAAACAGGGCTGTGGCACAGGGGATGGCAGCAGCAGCAATGACAGCCTGAATGCAGGAAGTCACATTTGAAGGGGAAGCTCGGGCTGGCAGAAGTGTGTTAACCTTTCATCCATGACATTGGGTTTAATATGTTAACTTTGTAGTAAAAGCTGCTGCTTTGAGCTCAGGGTTCATAAAAAGTGTCACTGGTCCTTGATGTTCCCAGTTGAGGATAGTAAGGAAAACAGAACCCTGAAAGCTCACACTGATTGAAGCAAAGACGGAGCTGGGAGGTCAGCCCAGTGCCCTCACTCCTGCCCAGCCTTACAGAACTGAACAGCTATTCATAGCCGCTGGAGCACTTCCAAGCTGTGAGTGTAAATTTACTTGTATCATCTCTGCAGAGAGGAACTGTGCAGTCCCCAGTGCCTCCTGGTTGATTTGGATCGACTGTTTATTTGTTTAGTCCTGTAATGATATTATCCACAGGGCTAGAGCCACACAGGGAGGATGAGGAATTCCTGGAGGAGGGAGGCTACGTGTGTTTATTGCCCTGTCAGCCCTTCACGACAAAAGACAAAAGCTGCTGTAATTTGTGTGTTCCCACACACACGATCCATATGGACAATCTCGAGGATAGGTGCTGATGAAGGGGAGAAAGGGATTACCAGAAATCGGGATGCCAGCTGCCTTGTGAGAAACGTGGGGAAATGCTGCCTCAGTCAGCCTCTGGTTAAATACCACCATTCCAGAGCTGGAAGGCCTTCTGAGATGTTATCCACACCAGAGGGAAAAAGAACCACCCGCTCTTGACTGACTTGGGCTTTGTGTTGCCTTGGACCTTCCAACCTAATTTTTTTTTTCTTTTCAAGCTCAGTGGTTTCTGTTGCCTTAGGAGAATCTAGGGCTTTCATGGCAATGAATGTTGGGAGGTGAGGGGGACCATGATTTCCCTTTTCCTCAGCACATTTATTTATAGCTCAGTTTCAATGCAGTGCTTAGCTGTGGGCCTATCATCAGGGCCAATTCTAGTTCATCTCCTCAGTGTCAGACTGAAACCACCTAACATGTGCTGCCAATCAGTTCCTGATTGTTTTTCTGGGAGCATGCAGCTCTGAAAGCTCCTTCTACCTCAGGAACATGCCATCCATCCAAGAAATACACTACTTGAAAGAAAGGATGAAATGAATCAACAGAGTCAGCATGTCCCTCAGCAAGCTGGCAAATGGTGACCTGCTAAGGGGCGGTTGTACCCAACCTTCTTGCTGACGGTGGGTCCACTGAGGCCTTGCCACGTCCACGCTGTCATCATGGTTTGATCAGCACCACCTGAAGGGCTCATACAGTCCTTGATGCCAAGACAGCAAAGGGCACTGCTGACTGGAAAGTCATTGCTAGTGGGATGGATGGCTGCCACAGGCCTTGAGAAACAACGTCAGGGATACGCACAAACCACCCCTACAAAGTGGCCCAACACAGCCACAGTGATGGCTCGGCCGGCAGCCTCAAATAACGGGGGCTCATTTTCAGTGGGGGACAAGACAACCACGTGGCTCATGAGTGGCAGCCCTCCCAGAAAGTAGCCATTTGTGGTTCCCAAACAATGGAATATTCCCTGACTGACTCCAGGGAAAGGAATATGAGCAGCCTCGTGTATCTTTCCCGGCAGTATCACTACAGCGGCCCCATCCGACCGACACAGACCCTTGAAATCTGTTCCCAGTGAAAAGCCACGCTGCCTATATGTAATTATTATATGGATAATATGAGGAAATGTGAATATGAGTAATAGGAGGGAAATGCTTAACAAGTGAACTAAAAAGATGCCTCACTGATCCTAAACTGTGGGAAGAAGCAAGTTGAGAGACAGATGTGGCTACCATTTGTACTTACATGGGGCTGGTACCCACCCACCTCTGCGTGTGCCTTTCCAGTTCTCATAAGTGGGAAAGAAAAACCCCTACAAAAATCCCCTCACTTTGCTTACCAGGCATGAATGGGAGGAGGAGATGAGGGGTGAAGAAATAAGTTCGCCTTAGGGCAAAGCAAACAACCATACTAAACAGAGGAGTTGTTACAAAAGCAAAATATAGGCAATGCGTGTATTTTTAACGACCAGGACTAGGGTGCCCTGAGTAAACATAAACAACTTCCTGCCTGCAGAGGGCTAGAAACCGTCCCGTCTTGGATTTGAGTTCCCTGCCACCCCCTCTTAACGGTGCCTGGCCCTGCCAAAAATCATTTACAAATAAAGAGCTCTCAGAAATGTGCCCTACCTTGGGCCAAAGAGATGAACCTCTTTTCCAATAAATATCTGGCCGGGAAGGGGGCAGGGGAGCCGGGAGTAACAAAGGGAGCCAGCGGCCTGGATTTGTTTGGATTGCAGGGCCGGCGCAGGAGCGGCCGGGCGCAGCTGACCACGGGTACAGATAGGTTAATTTCCACATGGAGCTGCAGAAATCCTATCCGCGGGTTGCGAAGCGTGGGTCAGCCAAGGCATGTTAATCTGTTTAGCATGTGCGCCGCGCGGAGGAGCCAGACCACCGGGGCGCAGGAGGCGCGGCCGCAGCCCCAGCCGTGCTGCTCCGGGGAGTTAATAAAGAGCTTAAGGCAAGTAAGTGCATCGAGCCTGCGAGCGGCTCCGGGCCGGCGGCCCCGGGAGGGCGAGGCCTCCGGCCGCCAGCGCTCGCGTCCCGCGGACCCTGGATCCGCGCGCGCCCCGCCGCGCCCAGCCCAGCTGCCCGGGGCGCCCGTGGGCCGCCGCGCACGGATCCCCTGCTCCGCGTTCGCGCCGCTGGCGAGGAGGGGAGGGGGGCGGGGCTAGCCGCCTCGAACATTTTTAACTAATCAAAATATTTGCTGATGAGTATTTATTTTTACAAGAACTCAGTTTGGCTGGAGACTTCCCGAGCAACAATATGGACTGCCGTGTTAGGTTTGCGACGGAGCCAAGTGCGGTTGGGCATATTGAATCTGCGCGCTTCAACGCAGATGAGCTCCGGAGACGTTTCTCTGTTCCGGGGAAGCAGCTTTCCCAAGACCATCTTTCTGCAGATGGTGCTTAGAACACAACCACATGTCCCCCCCCAAAGCACGGGAGGCTTCGTGTGTCACGTTTGGGCTGAATGAAAAGAGGAACGCGCGCTCTTTCCTGTCCAAGCCAACAAAAGAGAAAATAGCGGGAAACTTCCCTGTCCGGAGAAAGGAAAGCCAAAGCTCAGAGGTTCCACTGAAAGCATGAGCAACGGCAGAACTGGATGAATACGACGTCCATCTCCACGCATCCCTCCATCGTGCTAAGCGCTTCCTTCCTCTTGTTTTCGGTCCTCCTAATACTCAAGCAAGAAAGACACTTTTAACTTTACTGAAGTTAAGATGTTGAGTCTGGTCCAAGGGTAATAAAACAAGTACTTCATTCAAGTCATTGCAAAGCCAGTGGCCACTATCTTGGAAAAACTATGAAAAATGAAGTCGGATCAAGTTTGCAAACTGACAAATGCAAACAATTATGAACTGTATAGATCCTTGAAAAATACTGGACTGGAATTTGTTAAATGTTGTTGGCTGAGAATTGTTTAAAATATCCTAACTGGTGGCAGAAAATAGACTGCTTGGCCTTAACTGGTTGTTAACCTCCAACATTTCAGCAGTCCTTAGAGCAGTGGTTCTCAACCGTCCTATGCCTCTAGCCTTTAATACAGTTCCTGTGGGTCGCGACCCACAGGTTGAGAACCGCTGCCCTAGAGAGTGGGTCCCAATGGCTTCTCAGTGGCTATGTCTTGGGGGGAAAGGGAAGTGGGGCAGGCGTTGTTCTGAGAGTGTGCAGGGTACCACTGCCAAGAAGTGCATGCAGAAAGTGTAAATGAGCAGATACTGAAAATATGAAGTTAGGTCAGATCAAGCAGAAAGTAAATTTAATCATCATGAAAAGTAGACTTCCCAAGATGGTTAAAATAAACACAGAAGAAAAATACTCAAAGAATAATGGAAATCCTAAACTAAATATTATTTGGCAATGCAATCTGGTATTGTTTCAATCTTGCTTTTCTATAGCAAGCATAGTACTAGGAAATAGAAAGTCTAATAAAATGAACTATTAGGAATCATAAACCCATTTCTAATATCTGTACTACAGGTTACTGTTCAGTTTGGGGAGCCATAACTGAAGAGATTTTAAGAATTAAAAGTATCCCTTCCGGCTTGGTGCCTGTGGCTCAAGGGCTAAGGCAAATCCCCAGCCCCCCCACCAAACAACAATGATGGCTGCAACAAAAAAATGGCCAGGTGTTCTGGCGGGTGCCTGTGGTGCCAGCTACTTGGGAGGCTGAGGCAGGAGACTGGCTTGAGCCCAGGAGTTGGAGATTGCTGTGAGCTGTGATGCCATGGCACTCTACCCAGGGGGATAGCTTGAGGCTCCCTCTAAAAAAAAAAAAAAAGTATCCCTTCCCTCCTGCACTTCCTTCATTTACTTGGTTTATATTAGTCATAAGGGTCCTGATCTTAATGACTTAATGACAGTTGCCACCTGTTTCATTTTGGCTCATATACTCTCCCAACTCAAAATTAAGTTAAAGTATGAAATGAGTTTATGGCTTCTTTTGATCAAAGAGACTCATGCCTCAGAATTCAAGACAGAAAAGAACAGCTAGCCCTGATAAATGTTGCTTGCACTTTACAGTATTTGAAATTGATTGGCAGAGATGAGAGGATTAAGGAAAGTGAACATTTCAGATAGTAAAAAAAAAAAAAAAACCTAAAAACTATAGCTAAGGAAATCAAATTATTTGGAAGCAAAAAGAGAACAGGTTTCAATCATTCTAACTCAAATTTCCTTTACTTAGTGAGCCCAGCAGAAAGAGGACATATTGTTTTTACTTGTCAAGAGAAAGACAGCAGTAAAGAGCCTGGTGTCCAGTAAACCAATGGGACTGCTCACCTGGAGTGTCATATTTCCATGCTGAGGCTGTGAGGCTACTAGTCTCTCCAAGTGAGACTACCATGTTTCCCCGAAAATAAGACACTGTCTTATATTTTTCTCAAGAAGACACACTAGGGCTTATTTTCAGGGGATGTCTTCCTCTCCGTGCCAAAATGCATGGCATGGCTCTGCAGATGTGCTGCATAGCCATACCCATCACTAGGTCTTATTATTGGGGTAGGGCTCATATTTAACAAAGGCATAGAAATCCTGCTAGGGCTTATTTGGGGGGTAGGTCTTATTTTTGGGGAAACACGTTATCTTAGTGGTCTCAAGCTTATATAACAAAATGCCATGGACTAGGTAGCTTAAACAACAGAGGCTTATTTCACATAGTTTTGGAGGCTGGAAAGTCCAAGACCAAGGTGCTGACAGATTTGGTCTCTGATGAAGGCCCTCTTCATTGCTTGCAGACAGCCACCTGCTTGCTGTATCCTCATATAGCAGAGAAAATGAGAGCTCTAATTTCTTCCTCCTCTCATAAGGGCACTAATCCTACTATGGGGAGGGAGGTCCTCACCCTTATGACCTCACCTAAAACCAAAGGCCTCACCTCCAAATTTCATCACATTTAGTCAATACATAAATTTGGGGAAGGGGATATAAATTTCCAGTCTACGACAGAGAGGGACTGCCACATTAGTGCAATGTAGCTGATGGGACAGGACTCGGGGTGACAATTCCTATCTCACCTTTAAAGCCCAGATCAAAGCCCTACACAGGACACACCTTCTTAGAAAGCTTTCTTTAACTATCTTCCTTTTATCTATCACTTTATTTCTCTTTCAACAATGTTTAAAGCATTTACTTTGGCCATCTCTGTTTAATAAGCTGTATGTCCCATGACCCTAGAATGCTATACCAGTAATAGTGATAATATGATGATGACTGATAGCGAGGGTAATAGCAGCTAACATTGACTTAGCCTGTATCATGTGCCAGTTCTTTGCATGCATTATATCATTTTTACCATAAACTTTTTGAAGTAGATGTTATTGTAGCCCATTTTACAAGTAAGAACATGGAGGCTCAGGGAGGCTGAGTAACATTTGCCAGGTTAATACATGGGTAATGGCTAGTGGTTATTAAGTGCAACGACAGCTGGTTTCCAACCATTGGTCTCTGTACGCCCAAGCCTGTGATCTTAGCTATTGCATTATCACATAAGCCTGTCTTTATGCACATAGTGCCCCCCAATGTCTGTGGGGGTGATAATGTAAAATTTTTATTTCAATGACCCTGGGATCAAAGTTCTTTTAATAGAAACCCTAAAATTTTGAGCATCAACATTTTTCTCACTGAGTAGAATTATAATTCCAGTCTCTACAGTGTATTAATTCTTGCCTCCCCTTTTCTTTTAAACTAAGGTCTCTTTCCACTATTTATGACTAGATTCTATTGGGCACCTTTTCTGAGCCTGTGTCATTCTACTTGCTGCAATGAGAGTGATTGACAGCTTCAATTTTTATGTATTTAATTTTTAAATATACTGGACACTAAACCTGAAAAAGATATAGGGTGGCCATGAAGTTCATGTGCAACTTGATTACACATGAACTTCATGGCCACCCTATATTTATCCCATTTGTCACTCTAAAAAAAAAAAATGCCTGATGAGATATAGAGGGGAAAAAAATCACACTTACAGGGGACTGAATTTCCCAGGGTCCCCAGGAGGTAGGTGGGATCATGGCAGGAAGTCAACTCGGGGCTTTTTGAAATGCTCCAGGAGAAGACAGTGCAGAAATGGAGCTAAAATGCCAAATGGGCCAGAAACTAACCTACTACTTTGACAGTTCTTGGGATAAGGAAGTAGATTTCCATCAGAGCATAGAGATCAGGGCAGGGATCTTGATTAGTTTATGGATCTCGTGCTTATAAAATGACACTGGTAGTACTAAGTCTTCTCTTATAAGTAAATTTTCTGCCAAATGGAGGAACAAATTCAGCCAGATACCTTGAATGCCTCTGAGGAAAGCACCACAGAAAAACCCTTTTCTAAAGTGATATTGCCTTGTTCAATTGCCAGGAAGTATTTCTTCCCAAATATGTGATTGATGAACTGAAGATCTTTCAAAGCACGAAGGATCCGTGTCATTTAGACAAGCCATTTATCTGGGGTTCCAAATGGAAAAGAGAAGCGATCTCTCATAATTCCTCAAAACACCAAGTGCCTTTGTATGGGCCAGACTTGTCTGAAAAGGAGGACAGAGTGACACTGCCTCGTGAATCCCTCAGCCGTCACATTCCAAGAGTGTCCCGGTAAAGGAGTCCAAGCAGTTGCTTCTGAAATCATAAATTCCAAAAGACAATGAAAGTTGCAATCACAAGGGGTAACAGAAGCCAAACACATTAGGAACATGTTCCCTGAACAAATAGCATAATCCCGGACATGCGGGAACACATGGTTTGCCTCAAACATGTTTCATTTTGTCATCGCATTGAGTGTACAGTATTTCTCTTTGGGTGCAAGAGTGATTGATTTCCTTGGGAGAATTGTTTGTAAGAACATGAAAGTTGCCAAAGCAAACACGTTGGAGGGAAGTGTGGAGAAGGGGAGTAAGAATATTTGGAGTAGATCTGGGTTTGGGAAGTTCATGCAGAGGTGAGACAGTGAGATGTAGAACAAATAAAAACATTCTGCACACTTCATCTACATAAATTATGTTCTGAAATTCACTCTGTGCAGACATTAGCTGTGCAGCTACAACTCTCCCTAGTGTGCCTCTAGAATGTGGGCACATGGCCAGTTTTTAAGTGAATGATTTGCAACTTTTCCTCCACATAAATTAGTCCAGTAATACTTAGATCATCCGGATTTTAATCCACAGAAGTCATGTAGTCATTGTAAAAACACCGATAAGCTATCTGTCTTTTATGATAGAATTCTATTACTGACTTATATGACTAGATTTGTCTTGAGATAGGTTGACAAAATGGAAAACATTAGGCCTATGTCCTTTGATCTCTTTCTCTACCATGAAAAACTACCTAAATAATATGCAGCACCATTCATAATCATGTGAATTTGAAATGTTCCTTTTGGTTATTTTCTCTAAATGTAAGCTACATTGTGTTAAAGAAAGATGATCATTTTTAGCTTCTATCTGCCCATAGGTATTAGCTCCTGAAAGATGTGAATTTGTTATCAAATACTCCTTACACGCTTAAGTGTGTAGTTATAGGACGGACTAGCAGATGGAATTTTTTTTTTGATTACTCCATTAGGATTTTGTTTTTCAAGTAGCTATTTTTAGAATGCAAAATGAGAACTTCTGAAAATTAGTAATAAGATATCTGAATAAACTTTACCATTGAAAGATGATTCTCTAAATATAAATAACTTAAACCCCAGAGAATACAAATGCTTGACCTGGGCTGTGCACAGTACCAAGACAGCTTTGCTACATGGAAGTTCTCATCACTCACACCAAGGCAGAGTTTCCCTCAGTGTCACCATTATTCCTCTGCTGCCCAGCTAGTACTGGATGGAAGGGGAGGAGATCACTTGTACATGTACTAGTTATCTACAGCTACGTAGCAAATTAACCCCCAACCTAGCAGTCTAAAACAACATTTATTATCTTACAGTGTTCTGTGGGCCATGAATCTAGGCACAGCTCAGCTGGCTCCCCCAGCTCTGGGTCCCTCACATGGCTGTAGTTATATCAAGGTTTGACTAGGAAGGATCCACTTCCTACCTCACCTGCTTGTTGACAGGAATCAGTTCCTTGCTGGTTGGTGGACTGAGGCCTCAGTGTTTCCTGGGCTGTTGCCTTAGCCTTCTTAAGTTCCCTCTCCCATGGGCCTCTATGTAGACCATCTTATAGCATGTCAGCTGGCTGCATCAGTGCGAGCAAGCAAGTGGGCAAGAGAGAGTGCTAGCCAGAGGGTAACACAGTCTCTCCTAACCTGATGATGGAAATGACTGCCCATCTCTTTTGCTGCTTAGAATCAGATCCAGCTCCTACTTAAGGGGAGGTGATTGCATGAGGGTGTGAATACTAGGAAGTGTGGATCATTCATAGCCATGTTAGAAGCTGCCTATTATATCACTGATGACTATAAGGTGTATTCTTCCTGTAATGGTTAATTTCAGGTGTCAACTTCACTGAATTAAGGAATAGCAAGAGGCTAGGTATAGTGTCATATGCTTATAATCCCAGCACTTTGGGAGGACAAGGCTAGAGGATTGCTTAAGCCCAGGATTGGCCCAGTCAAGACCAGCCTAGGAAAAATAATGAGACCCCATCTCTACAAAAAATGTTTAAAAAATTACAAGGCTATGGATGTGTGTGGCTGTAGTCCCAGCTACTTTGGAAGCTGAGGCAGTAGGATTGCTTGAACCCAGGAGTTTGAGGTTACTGTGAGCTAGGCTGACACTTTAGCCAAGGGCAACTGAGGGAAAATGCCTCAAAAGAAAAAAGAAAAAGAAGAAGGAAAGAGAGAAGGAGAGAAAGAAAGGCAGGAGGGAGGGACAAAGGGAAGGAAGGAAGGAATTTGCAGGTTGCCACTTACATTAAAAAAAAAATTTAAAAATCAACACATTGTACCCCACAAATGCATGAATGTATTCATTTATGTGTATATGTGTATATGTCTTAATAAAAGGAAAAAAGAAAAAATATATATACATATACGTATATATATATATATGTGATCCGTGGTTGGTTAAATTCACAGATCTGTAACCCATGGATATGGAGGGTTATACGCACACACATGCACGTATATCACATAGTGTAGGAGACGCCAAGAGTCAGATGACATCTGAGCAAGACGATCTGCAGCTGAGACGTGGACCTCGGGCCATCCTCCACAGGAGTTCCTTGTGGGAGGAGCCCGTGCCCTCAGCACTTAGTCATTGTTAATTACTCCCCTCACCTGTGTTGTTCTGGCTCAATAAAAGGCTGGTGCAAAGGTTGCTCTGGGCTACCTGAAAAGTAAGAGCTAGCCCGCCTTCCACAAGCTTGTACTTCTAACCCACCTCTTGCCTGGTTCCTTGCTGCGCTAACTGAGACCAGGGCCATAGGAGCCTGACGGGTCGCAACAACATAGTATATACACCCAGACACACATATCTCCCATTGTTTCTCTCTGGAGAACTCTGACTAATATACTTCACTTGTATCCTAGATCCCACTTTATACCCTAGGATACTGGTTCTCACAGTGTAATTCCTTGACCAGCAGCATCACTTAGGACTTTATTAGAATTGCAAATTCTCAGGTCCCCTCCAGACCTACTGAATCAGAAATTCTGGAAAGGGTCCTAGCATCCTGTGTTCTAACAGATCCACCAGGTGGTTCTGAGCATGCTATGGGCTGAGAAGTATTGCCTTAGAAACAAAGGGAACAAAGGTGGCCAAGCCTCCCAATTTCCTTCTTCTAAGACCAGTCAGGGGAATATCTACTCACATCTTCAGTACACTCATGATTTCTGATGGCTTTAATAAGGATGCCTTGCGGCTCGGCGCCTGTGGCTCAATCGGCTAAGGCGCCAGCCACGTACACCTAAGGTGGAGGGTTCGAATCCCCAGCCCGGGCCTGCCAAACAACAATGATGGCTGCAACCAAAAAATGGCCGGGCGTTGTGGCAGGCGCCTGTGGTCCCAGCTA
>CAUYQV010043947.1:0-21334 GCA_963574575.1 Galagoides demidoff | reverse complement strand
GCCATGCTAATTGGTGTGTTTTGGTTTTTCAATATTTTTTTGGTTTGCATTTACCTAATGATTATGGTTATTGAACATTTTTCATTTATTTAATTGCCATTTTTATATTTTCTTTTTTTTTTTTTTTTTTTTTTTGAGATGGAGCCTCAAGCTATCCCCCTGGGTAGAGTGCCATGCCATCACAGCTCATAGCAACCTCCAACTCCTGGGCTTAAGCGAGTCTCCTGCCTCCACCTCCCAAGTAGCTGGGACCACAGGCGCCCGCCACAACGCCCGGATATTTTTTGGTTGCAGCCATCATTGTTGTTTGGCGGGCCGGGCTGGGGATTTGAACCCGCCACCTGAGGTGTACGTGGCTGGCGCCTTAGCCTATTGAGCCACAGGTGCCGAGCCCATTTGTATATTTTCTTTGGAAAGTGTCTACTTGAGTTTTTAATCCCTTTTTTTTTTTTTTATGGAGACAGCTTCTCACTTTGTGGCCCTCAATAGAGTGCCATGGAGTCACAGCTCATAGCAACCTCAAACTCTTGGGCTCAAGTGATTCTCTTGCCTCAGCTTCCCAAGTAGCTGAGACTATAGGCACCTGCTACTCTTGACTATTTTTTTGTTTTAGCAGGCCCTAGCTGAGTCCAAACCCACCAGCCCTGGTGCCTGTGGCTGATGCCCTACCCACTAAGCGATAGGCGCCATCATTTTGTCCTTTTTTTTTTTTTTTGAGACAGAGCCTCAAGCTGTCCCCCTGGGTAGAGTGCTATGGCATCACAGCTCACAGCAACCTCCAACTCCTGGGCTCAAGCGAGTCTCTTGCCTCTGCCTCCCAGGTAGCTGGGACCACAGGCATCTGCCACAATGCCCGGCTGTTTTTTGGTTGCAGCTGTCCTTATTGTTTGGCGGGCCCAGGCTGGATTCAAACCCGCCACCTTAGGTGTATGTGGCTGGCATCTTAGCCACCTGAGCCACAGGCACCAAGCCCATTTTGTCCATTTTTTAATTGAGTTTTTTGATTTTCACTATGTCACCCTCAATAGAGTGCTGTGAAGTCCCAGCTCACAGCAACCTCAAACTCTTGGGTTCAAGCGATTCTCTGGCCTCCCAAGTAACTAGGACTATAGTCACCTGCCACAGTGCCTGGCTATTTTTTGTTGCAGTTGTCATTGTTGGTTAGCTGGCCCAGGCCAGGTTCGAACCGGCCAACTTCAGTGTTTGTGGCTGGCTACATAAACACTGTGCTTTGGGGGCTGTGCTATTTTTTTGTTTTTTTTTTTTTTTTTTTTTTTTTTTTTTGAGAAGGAGCAAGCTGTCCCCCTGGGTAGAGTGCCTCGACATCACAGCTCACAGCAACCTCCAACACCTGGGCTCAAGCAAGTCTCCTGCCTCAGCCTCCTGAATAGCTGGGACCACAGGCGCCTGCCACAACACCCGGCTGTTTTTGGTTGCAGCCGTCATTGTTGTTTTGGCGGGCCCTGACTGGATTCAAACCCACGACCTTAAGTGTATGTGGCTGGCGCCTTAGCCACTTGAGCCACAGGCGCCGAGCCTTGGTATTTTTATTGTTGAGTTTTAGGAGTTCTCTTTGTATTTTTTGTATTAATCCTTTATCAGATATGTGATTTACAAATATTTTCTCAAAGTCTGTGGCTTATCTTTTTACCTCATTGATAATATCTTTTTTTTTTTTTTTTTTTTTTTGAGACGGAGCCTCCAGCTATCCCCCTGGGTAGAGTGCCATGGCATCACAGCTCATAGCAACTTCCAACTCCTGGGCTCAAGTGAGTCTCCTGCCTCCACCTCCCAAGTAGCTGGGTCCACAGGCGCCCGCCACAACGTCCGTCCATTTTTTGGTTGCAGCCATCATTGTTGTTTGGCGGCCCGGGCTGGGGAGTCAAACCTGCCATCTTAGGTGTACGTGGCTGGCGCCTTAGCTGCTTGAGCCATAGGTGCCGAGCCAATAATATCTTTTGATACATAAAATTTAACTTTCATGAAGTCAAATTTATTTTTCCTTTTGTTACTTGTACCATTTGTGTTATATCTAAGAAACCATTGCCAAATCCAATGTTGTGACATTTTTGCCCTGTGTTTGAGAGTTTTTTAGTTTTAGGTCCTACATTTGGGACTTTGTTCTTTTCTTGAGTTAATTTTTGTGTATACTGTTCAATTCTTTTGCATCTGGATACTCAGTTTTTCTAGCACTATTTGTTGAACAGGCTGTCCTTGCCCCATTGAATGGTCTTGGCACCCTTGTCAAAATATCTTTTGACTATATACGTGAGTACATTTTAAGGGGTCAGAAAATATTATTAAATAATGAAATAAAATGTGGTCAGGCATTTACTGATAATAATAATGTCACCTTGGTCATTTTGCTGATAATATTGCTGAGTCTCCTTACTAGTCTAGGTCTTCTTACCTTTTATAGTATAAAGTGGGGCAAATGCCTAGTGGCAAATATGGCATTCTTTTAATGAATACATGCCTTGTGGGCTCTCTTAAGCACAAGAGTTATCTGCTGCAGATGCAAAAAGTTTGAGGCCCCTTGGCCGCTGTCAGCCCCACCTGGAACCCTCCAGCATGGAGTTAGGGGTAGAGAACTGATACTTAGTGAGCATCATTTTGCAAAGCACTTTACCTTCATAATGTCATTTAATCATCATGACAACTATTGAGTTAGATTTTTTGTGATCCCTATTTAAAAAAAAAAAAATGAAGCTAAGATTAAATGTCCTGCACATACTCTGATATTTCTATTGTTTGTTTTCTGTCTTGCCATAATATTGTAAACCTTAAAGGGTAGAAATCTTGTCACTGCTTGATCCCCCATACATAGAATAGTTTTGGGCGTATGGTAGCAACTGGGCGTACCTTTGTGGAACAAATAGAGTGGCAGAACTAGGATTTGAATCTAGGTATATTTAGATACAGACTCTGTATACTTTCATTTTATGCTATCTCCTCAACATTCTAATATAAAGAATTAGCAGCTATTTTCTCCTTTCTCACCAGCTTCTGTCTCTAAGACACGTTCATTTTTGTACTGTGACCCACTTGCCACTTATCTCTCTGAACCATTCCATGCCCAATCTAGCTGGCCTTCTCTTATTGTGAAGAGTTCTTCAAAAAACGAAAACATTATGGGTGGCACCTGTGGCTCAAGGAGCAGGGCGCTGGCCGCATATACCGGGGGTGGTGGGTTCAAGCCTGGCCCCAGCCAAAACTGCAAAAAAAAAAAAAACAAAAATAAAAACATTTGGGGCAACCTTTTTCTATTCTCATTTTGAAAACATTAGTAAGGCCAGGCATGTTGGCTCACGCCTGTAATCCTAGCACTCTGGGAGGCTGCGGTGGGTGGATTGCCTGAGCTTAGGAGTTGGATACCAGCCTAAGCAAGAGCGAGTCCTCCATCTCTAAAGCATAGCCAGGTGTTGTGGTGGGCGCCTGTAGTCCTAGCTACTTGGGAAGCTGAGGCAAGAGAATCCCAAGAGTTTGAGGTTATTAAAGTCAGAGCACTCTACTAAGGGCAATGAAATAAGACTGTCTCAAAAAAAAAAAAATCAGAACAATATCAGCATCAAATTCACTGAACCAGCTAGAATATGGGATTATAAATCAGTTAATTAATATATATATCTATTAACAAGAAAAAGATAAGTATAAGATCTGTTAAGCGAGGTATCACAGAGAATGATATAATAGGGAAAGATCAAGAAGAGGTGTTCTGGCTCAGCGCCTGTAGCTAAGGCGCCAGCCACATACACCTAAGGTGGTGGGTTTGAATCCAGCTTGGGCCCACCAAACAACAATGACAGCTGCAACCAAAAAATAGCTGGGCATTGAGGCGGGTGCCTGTGGTCCCAGCTACTTGGGAGGTGGAGGCAGGAGACTCGCTTAGCACAGGGGTTGAAGGTTGCTGTGAGCTGTGATGTAACGGCACTCTACCCAGGGGGACAGCTTTGAGGCTCCGTCTCAAAAAAAAAAGAAGAGGTGTTCTAGTTAGTCAAAGAGAACTGATAAGAATGGAATTTTCCATTTTTAGAGTTTGAATGCGTATCCCTTTATGGGGTTATTAACATGAACCATACTGCAGATGTAATGTGGCAAGTATAAGAGGTTTCTATTTAGTTAAAAATTAGTGTCTTAACTTTGGCTAACTACAAGTTAAATCTTGGAAGATTCAAGATAACATTGGTTTCAGAACAGGTCTGAATGTTGAAGAGTGACTTGGTCCTCTCTTTGTATTTTTTCTTTTTAGGTTTGGGGCATTTCTTAACAAATATTCAAAGTAGGTAGAAGGAACCCTTTTTTGGAAACAGTCTTACTCCATTGCTGTGGGATTGAGTGCCATGGTATCATCATAGCTCACAGCAACCTTAAACTCTCGGGCTCAAGTGATCCTTACACCTCAGCTTCCTAAGTAGTTGGGACTACACAACATCAGACTAGTTTTCTATTTTCAGTAGAGGTATCACTCTTGCTCAAGCTGGTCTCAAGCATCCACCAGCCTTGGCCTCCCTTGGCTAGGATTACAGGTGTATGCCACCTCACCTGGCCAGAAGATACACTTTTCGAACAGTAATGTATGTTGCTATAATATTATTAACTGCCATTGCTGTATACTTCGTGATATACTGCTATTTTCTTGTGACCTTTCAAAACTGGGATGAAATGAATTTAAATGAAAACATTTAAACAATATTAGCAGATACAATCCAGTGGTACAATAAAAAGTGCGACCAACCAAAGTAGATTCTAGGAATATAAGAATAGTTCAATGTTAATGCTATAAAATTTACTAAATTTATAGATCAAAAGAAATCTAATTTCAAGGTTTAAAAAGAAATATAATAAATTTCAACACTACTTGATCAAAATTCTTAGCTGTATAGAAACAGATGTACACTTTGATATGTGATTAAATATGAATAGACCTGCACATAGCAGTAAGCATAGCAAACCAAAAGCCAGCCAGCATCATGTTTAATAATGGTTAAATACTAGAAATATTCCTATTATAGTGAGAAATAAAATAAATGCTTGCTGGTGCCATTATTATTTAATAATGCTCTACAGTTAGGCAAGAGAATAAAGTAAGATGTATTAATATGAAGAAGGATGAGGCAAAATTATTTTTAAAGATAATAGGATCATATACTTAAAGCTCAAGTATATGATCCTAAAAAACTACTAGCAATAAAAACATTCAGTGAGATTGCCATCTTCAACATAACTAAAATACTAATGGGTTGCTATGACAACCCCTTTTTTCCTTTGCAAATTATTATATAGTTATACGATATTTGCCTCTAATTGTAGAACCTTAATGTTAAGTATTGAGTAAATGTTCTGGCTTAGAAACTGTTCTTTACTAACTTAGGAAAGATTTAGAGACATTTAAAAGCATCAGGCATGTCATTCTCAGATTAATCTGTAAATGTAGTGTAATTTAAGTTCATCACTTCTGTTTCATTTCTCCTTAGCTTATTCCGAATCAGAGGTTTTTAATATGGGTCTGTAAAGTAGCCCATGGGTGGTCTTCAGGGGTTCCATCTCACCTTGAAACTGTGCCTAATTTGTACACACAAAAAATATGTTTATTTTTTAAGTGATCCCTCATTTTAATCAAATTTTTAAGTTATGATCCAAAAGTGTTTTTAAAAACCACTGGTTTAAGGGTGGTGCCTGTAACTCAGTGGGTAGGGCACTGGCCCCATAACAAGAGTGGCAGGTTCCAACCCAACCGTGGCCAAACTGCAACAAAAAAACAGCTAGGTGTAGTGGTGGAAGCCTGTAGTCCCAGCTGCTCAGGAGACTGAAGCAAGAGAATCGCCTAAGCCCAAAAGTTGGAGGTTTTTGTGAGCTGTGACGCTACAGCACTCTACCGAGGGCAACGCAGTGAGACTTTGTCTCTAAAAAAACACTGTTTTAAATCCTTTAGTAGTTTTATTTTTATTTTTTAAATCCTTTTTAGGCTGGTGGACCACCTAAGAAGGGGAAAGCAACTGCACCAGGAGGTATGGGAAGTATTGGAACCAAGAACAAGAAAGCATTGGAAACCAAAGAAGTAGTGGAGCCTGAGCTCTCAGTGAGTATGACACACAATGCCTCAAACTCACAAAACTTTGGAAAAGGAAACCTGATAGAACATTTGAGTTCTTTCTCTGCTAGGTTCTACAGTGTATGGTTAATAGGTACCTTTTAGCTTACTTAAACTGCTGTGGAAACACTTCTTCATGGTGGTATAACAGCAGCCTCAGATACTGTCGTCTACTTATGGGAGTATTCTTTTAGTTTTGGCTAGGGTATATTTATAAGCTTGCAGTCTGGTACCTTAAGCAGTTCCTAATTTTAATATGTTCTGGGTTTTACAGATAGAAGTATGTGAAGAAAAAGCTTCAGCTGTCCTTCCCCCTACCTGTATACAGCTTCTAGATAGCAGTAACTGGAAGGAAAGGCTGGCCTGTATGGAAGAATTCCAAAAGGTAAATGCATAGGGAGGAAAATTAGATTATATGGAAGTAATGAAATTGACAAATGAAGTATTTGTCCTAATTGCTGTGGTTTATAACCAGTGAACATGTTTCTTGGTGTTAACTAAAGATGAGGTAGGGTTTTTTGTTTGGTTTTTGTAGGTGTTTCTTATCTTTCAGCATCTGAATTTTATGGCTTCTGTAAGCTCATAATTTAATCCTTATCAAGAATATTAGGTTCTTATTTTGAGTTATAAGGCTTACCTTAATTTTTAAATTATATTACAACATAAACTTAAGAAGCAAGTAGGTCTCTCCACTTAAGCCATCCCTTACCCATTTGTGGGTCTCCCCCTTTGTCATCACGATTCCTTGGTAGAACAGACATTATCCCTTGGTATGAAAAGCTCTAGAAAACTGCATTAGAAAGAAGCATGACAGCTCATTTTGACATATGCTGTGTGATTATAATGAAAAGGGGTGTGGAGAAGCTGAAAGAGCACTGAGAAGCAGATGCCTTTCAGTCCTGCATCTGCTGATCATCAGGTTTAGCCCTGAGTGTGTGCATCTTTGAAATTAAATACTCTGCAGCTTCTAATCTACTCTACTTCGCTATATTTTTACGAAAATCAAGTAAGAGAAATAATGTTTAAGTGGTTTCTGCCACATACTAGGCAAACAAACTATTACCTGTTACTTTACCTGGAGAAAATAATTTGTGAATTCCTGCAATATGAACTAAAAGTGTTTCAGTGATATTAATATAAAAGCCATATACAAAGTTTGAGAAATAAAGCGTTATAGATACATGGACACACAAAGAAATAAAGCATTATAACAGAAACTATGTAAGTTAGTTCCCTCTCTAACCCTACTGAGTCCTTCAGAGGTAACCACTTTTGACTTTGCTTTGGAATTCATCTTTAACCCTTTAACTCTCTTGTTCTCCTGTTTTACATTAAGGCTGTTGAACTAATGGACCGAACTGAAATGCCATGCCAGGCATTAGTGAGGATGCTGGCCAAGAAACCTGGATGGAAAGAAACTAATTTTCAGGTATTTTTTAATTAGAGATTTTTTTTTTAATTGAAGTAATTTACATGACATTATCCTATGGAGTGATACAGAAGTGTAATTCTGACAATGCTTTTTATTGAACACAGTTGACCATTGAACAACGCAGGAATTCATGGGGCACCAATCCCCTGCATGGTTGAAAATTTGCACGTAATTTCTGACTCCCCCAAAATACCCTACTGTTAACTAGAAGCCTTATATAACATAAATAATTGGTTAACACATATTTTATATGCTGTATATACTATATACAGTTTTCTTTTTTATGAGACCAAGTCTCACTTTGTTGCCCGTGGTAGAGTGGTGTGGCGTCACAGCTCACAGGAACCTAAAACATTTGGGCTCAAGTGATTCTCTTGCCTCAGTAGCTAGGGCTACAGGTGCCCACACAATGCCCAGCTATTTTTAGAGATGGGGTCTTGCTCTTGCTCAGGCTGGTCTCAAACCCGTGAGCTCAGGCAATCCACCTGCTTTGGCCTCCCAGAGTGCTAGGATTACATGTGTGATACAGTTTTCTTACAGTAAAATAAGCTAGAGAAAAGAAAATATTAGTAAGAAAATCAATAGAAAGAGAAAATAAATTTACTATTCATTGAGTAGAAATGTATCATCATAAAGGTCTTCATCCTCACTGTCTTCAGATTGAATAGGCTGAGAAGGAAGAAGAATAATGGTTGGTCTTGCTGGCTCAGGGGTGCCAGAGGCAGAAGTTCAAAATCATATTGTTCAAGGGTTAACTTTGTATAGTAATTAGGAGTTTTTATATATACGTAAATAAATATGTAAATATATACATATATAATTTATATAATTTTCATTATATAAATGCTTTTTTCTCATTATTTAGGCCCAGAAGCTTTCTAGTCTAATCTGTAAATATTCAGTGAAGAGATAAACAATAAGATAGCTTTCTTTTTTATTGTTTTTTGGTTTGCTTTGTTTACATTTGTTTATTTTTGAGACAGGGTCTTGCTCTCATCCTGGCTAGAGTACAACCTCAAGTGATCCTCCTGCCTCAGCCTTCCAAGAAGCTGGGACTGCAAGTGTGCACCATGCCCAGCTAATTTATCTATATTTTGTGGAGATGGGCCGGGTCTCAATCTTGCCAGGCTGGTCTCGAAATCCTGAGCTCCAGCAATCTATCTTAGTTAGCCTCCCAGAGTGCTAGGATTACAAATGTGAGCACCCAGCCACTTTTCTTTTTTTCTTTTCAAAGACGGAGTTTCACTCTGTTGCCTGGGCTGGAATGCAGTGGCATAGTCATAGCTCACTGCACCCGCACACTCCTGGGCTCAAGTGATCCTCCTGCCTCAGCCTCCGAAATAACTAGGACTATACGCACATAACCCTGTCAAGCTAAACTTTGTATTTTTTTACAGAGGCAGGTCTTGCTATGTTGTTCAGGCTTGTCTTGAACTCCTGCCGCAACGAATCTTCCTGCCTCAGCCTCCCAAAGTGCTTAGTATTATAAGGATGAGCCACTGTGCCTGCCTGTATCTTCTTTGTACCTTTTTGACCAATCTCCTTTACCCCAAACGGTATTGTAGCCTGAGGCAGCAGTGAGGTTAGCTGTGTTAAACAGTTGCCACTGATTGTTTACAAAAAAACTGGGATAAGGACTTTCCCCACTAAGCTAGCTAGTCAAGTCAAATAAGTCTTCCAGATGGGTTTTTCCAGGAGGCTGCCAGACAAGAAAATGCTTTGGGTAGGAAGGTTTTTAAGGAGCTGCAAACCTGATCTGCCCGCAGTTTTCACAGTTACTGTAGTTATGAGACTGATGGTTTTGAAAGCTACTATGGAGCTGAGAGGAGGAGTACAAGGCAAGTTAAATCACCAGAAAGCTCACTGTTCTTACTGAGATTCAGCACTTTTTCTTTAAATGCTCCGTGTGTTATAGGACTTTCTAGTTTTCAGAGTTCTGAAAGAAGTTGATTTTGACAATTGTTGCCAGTGTTCTTTTTGCTTTTATGATGGATCAGCTTTTTTTTTTTTTTTTGGAGACAGAACCTCAAGCTGTCACCCTGGGTAGAGTGCTGTGGCATCACAGCTCACAGCAACCTCCAACTCCTGGGCTCAGGCGAGTCTCCTGCCTCTGCCTCCCAAGTAGCTGGGACCACAGGCGCCTGCCACAATGCCTGGCTATTTTTTAGTTGCAGCCATCATTGTTGTTTGGCGGGCGCGGGCTGGGGATTCGAACCTGCCAGCTCAGGTGTATGTGGCTGGCGCCTTAGCCGTTTGAGCCACAGGTGCCAAGCCCAGGATCAGCTTTTTAAAGGAACTTAACTCCACCATTCCAGAAGTCCCACCCAAGATTATTACATTTAAAAGAGGGTGCCTATTACTTAAATGGATCTATAGCTGATAGAATTTCTAGTAGCTTCACAAAGTAAATTTAAAATATTTACATAGTACAAAGAGAAGTATTTATTAGTAAAGGAGTCCTAGGCTCTATAGGTCTGCTATCACATTAACAGCATTAAATTAGGACATGGTGGCTCACGCCTATAATCCCAGCACTCTGGGTGGCTGAGGCAGGCAGACTATCTGAGCTCACAAGTTTGAGACCAGCCTGAGCTAGAGCAAGACCAAGATCCCATCTCTAAAAATAGCCAGGCATTGTGGTGGGTGTCTGTAGTCCCAGCTGAGGCAAGAGAATCACTTGAGCCTAAGAGTTAGAGGTTGCTGTGAGCTATGATACCACAGCACTCTACCAGAGGCAACAAAGTGAGACTCTGTCTCAAAAAAAAAAAAAAAAAAAAAACACTCAGCATTAAATTATTTTCCACAGTTCTTTTTTTCTACTTAGAAACCTCTAAGTTCTGTAAAATCTCCCAAGTTCTGTGTGGTGTGTTTACACTGCGACAGTTGTTTTTCAAAGGCAGCTCTTGTAGTAATTCTGAGTTATCCAGTCAATATAGTAGTCAGTGTAGTCATTTATTATGTATTTTAGGATATGTATTCAGTACTAAATGCAGATAATGATAAGAGGAAGAAAATACATAAATCAAATTTTTCAGCTTCTAAACTTTTCATGTGGTAACATTGTTTGTTAATATTTTAGGGCTTTTTTCTTTCTTTGACTGCTAAACAGCTTGTTAATATTGTCAATTAACTTCTTTTTTTTTTTTTTTTTTTTGAGACAGTGTCTCACTGTTGCCCTCTGTAGAGTTCTGTAGCATCGCAGCTCACAGCATTCTTAAACACTTGGGCCCACGCAGTCCTCTTGCCACAGCCTCCCAACTAACTGGGACTACAGGTCCCTGCCACAATGCCTGGCTATTTTTAGAGATGGGGGTCTCGCTGTTGCTCAGGCTATTCTTGAACGCCTGAGCTCAAGCAATCTACCTGCCTCGGCCTACCAGAATGCTAGGATTTTTTTTTTTTTTTTTTGAGACAGAGCCTCAAGCTGTCACCCTGGGTAGAATGCCCACAGGTGCCCACCACAGTGCCCGGCTATTTTTTGGTTGCAGCCATCATTGTTGTTTGGCGGGCCCGGGCTGGATTCAAACCCGCCACCTTAGGTGTATGTGGCTGGCACCTTAGCCACTTGAGCCACAGGCACTGAGCCGAGTGCTAGGATTATAATCGTGAACCACCACACTTGGCCTCAAGTTGATAACAATTAAAAGATAAAAATTATTTTACTTCTTTGCTGAAAATTCTGATTTTCGTTTAGTCATGTTCTCAGCTGTACTTGTGTTACATCTTCAAGCTGCTGTTAATACATGAGTATAAGTAAATAAATAAATGCCTTTGGTTTGCTCATAACTTTAACACTTAACCTCCTCCAGGTGATGCAAATGAAGCTTCACATAGTAGCTTTGATTGCCCAGAAGGGAAATTTTTCCAAAACTTCAGCTCAAATTGTATTAGATGGCCTTGTGGACAAGATTGGAGATGTGAAATGTGGGAACAATGCAAAAGAAGCCATGACAGCAATTGCTGAAGCTTGTATGCTGCCATGGACAGCTGAACAGGTTAGTGACACAGAGCTCTGTTCCTCAGTTTTCCCAATTCTTCCCCACATTTTAATTCAAGTTTACTAATTGTACTTTAGTTCTCTCTTTTTTTTTTTTAATTGAATGGTAACTGTGTATCTTAATGAACTTCTGGGGTACACAGTGTGGGGTTTTCACACACAATCCGAAACACTTCCATCAAAATGGTTAACATAGCCTTCATGTCATTTTCTTAGTTATTATTTTAAAACTTTCACATTCTACTCTTAGATTCACTTGTACCTTTGTAAGATAAACCTCAGAAGTGATCCTTCTAATCCTCCTCCCTCCGCCCATTCCCCTCTCCCCTCTCCCTCCCCACTCCCTGTATCCTTAGGCTGTTATTAGGTTATAGCTTTCATATAAAAGGTATAAATTAGTTTCATAATAGGGGTGTGTACATTGGATACTTTTTCTTCCATTGTGATACTTTGCTAAGAAGAACATTCTCCAGCTCCATCCATGTGAACATGAAGGACGTAAAGTCTCCATCTTTCTTTATGGATGCATAGTATTCCATAGTGTACATATACCACAGTTTGTTGATCCATTCATGGATCGATGGGCACTTGGGCTTCTTCCATGACCTGGCAATTATGAATTAGGCTGCAATAAACATTCTGATACAAATATCTTTGTTGTGCTCCTCCTCTTCTCTCTCCTCTCTGGTACTCTTTTGCAGCATTTCTCACCAATAAAAACCTTTCATTAAAAAAAAAAAAAAATATCTTTGTTGTAATCAGATTTTTGGTCATCTGGGAATATACCTAATAAAGGAATTGCAGGGTCAAACGGCAGGTCTATTTTTAGTTCTCTAAGTGTTCTCCAGATGTCTTTCCAAAAGGAACATATTAGTTTGCATTCCCACCAGCGGTGCAGGAGTGTTCCCTTTTCTCCACATCCACGCCAGCATCTCTGGTTTTGGGATTTTGTGATACGGGCTAATCTCACTGGGGTTAGATGATATCTCAAAGTAGTTTTGATTTGCATTTCTCTGATGATTAAGGATGGTGAGCATTTTTTCATATATCTGTAGGCGGTGCGCCGATCTTCTTTAGAGAAATTTCTCTTCAAATCCCTTGCCCACCCTGAGATGGGATCACTTGTTTTCTTCTTGCTAATACATTTAAGTTCTCTATGGATTCTGGTTATTAAACCTTTGTTGGAGACATAACCTGCAAAAATCTTCCTGTACTTTAGTTCTTAACCTTCTTGAGTAAAACCAAGTTTTTACTGCAGTTTAAATACTGCACATTTATTTTATTTTTTACTTTTAATATACTATTATCTGATTATAAAAATTTACCAATATTCTGCAAAGGTGAGAATAACTTTCTCTTTAAATATAATCCAAAATGATCACTAGTGGAAAATCTCTGAACAGTTCAGAATGCTTTTAGTACTACTGTCACTTGCCTCATTTTCTTGTGTAGGTTCACTCATTTGTAAGACATGCTTGCAGTTGTTTTAGTATCAGAAGACTATGTTCAATCCAGCTCTACCTTAACATTGTGGTATATTTATATAAGACACATATGAGGAGGAAAATGAAGATCTCTTGTTTTTGCTCTGCTTCAGGTTATGTCAATGGCTTTCTCACAGAAAAATCCCAAGAATCAATCAGAAACCCTGAATTGGCTATCGAATGCCATAAAAGAATTTGGTTTTTCTGGGTAAGTCAGAAAGAAATCAAATGAAAAATGATTAAATATTTACTAATCTCTGACTGGTAATTATATTTGTCCTAGGCATCGCTAAAGCTGGGTTGTCTCATTTATATAAGACAAAACCACTTTTGTTTTCAAAAATCTATATATTGGCTTGTGTTCCTGCATTTAGGTATTTATTTATTTATTTTTAGAAACAGAGTTTCACTTTGTCACCCTGCTCATAGCAACCTCCAACTCCTAGGCTTAGGTGATTTTCTTGCCTCAGCCTCCTGGGTAGCTGGGACTGCAGGGGCCCGCCACAACGCCTGGCTATTTTTTTGTTGCAGTTTGGCTGGGGCCACGTTTGAACCCACCACCCTTGACATATGGGGCTGGCGCCCTACCCGCTGAGCCACAGGCATTGCCCTTTTTTTGTTATTGTTGTTGACATTGTTGTTTAGCAGGCTCGAACCCACTAGCCTTGGTGTATGTGGCTGGCATCCTACACACTGAGCTGCAGGCACCGAGCCTATTCCAGACACTTTTAAAAAATCACTTCCTATATAGTGGCTCACACCTGTAATCCTAACACTTTGGAAGGCTAAGGCAGGTGGATTGCTTGAGCTCAGGAGTTTGAGAACATCCTGAGAAAGAGCAAAACCCTGTCCCCACAAAAAATAAAAATTAGTAAAACTAGCTGGGAATTGTGGTGGGCACCTGAGGTGACAGCTACGTGGGAGTCTGAGGCAAGAGGATCTCTTGAGCCCTAGAGTTTGAGGTTGCTGAGAGCTATGATGCCATGGCACTCTACTCAGGGCGACAGAGTGAGACGATCTCAACTATAAATAAATAAATAAAGGGGGTGCCTGTTGCTCAGTGGCTAGAGCACCCTCCCCATCCCAGGCCTGTTAAACAACAAAAATAAAAATAGATAGGGCGTCAGTTCTTTATCCTGCTTTATTTTTATTCCACTGTTCCTTTTTTATTTTTGAGACAGAGTCTTATGTTGCCCTGAGTAGAGTGTGTGGCGTCACAGCTCACAGCAACCTCAAACCATTGAGCTGCCTCACCCTCCCAAGTAGCTATGACTACAGGTGCCCACCATAACGCCCAGCTATTTCGTTGTTGTTGCAGTTGTCGTTGTTTTTTAGCTGGCCTGAGCTGGGTTCAAACCCGCCAGCCTCGGTGCATGTGGCTGCCACCCTACCCACTGAGCTACAAGCTCTGCCTGTTTGGTTTTTTTGAGACAGTCTCATTTGGTCACCCTTGGTAGAATGCCATGGTGTCATAGCTCACAGCAGCCTCTAACTCCTGGGCTCAAGCTATCCTCTTGTCTCAGCCTCCCAAGTTGCTGAGACTACAGGTGCCTGCCACAATGCCCAACTATTTTTAAAGACAGGGTCTTGCTCTTGTTCAGGCTGGTCTCAAGCCTGTGAGCTCAAGCAATCCACCCACCTTAGCCTCCCAGAGTGCTGGGATTACAGATGTGAGCCACCTTGCCCAGCCCTAATTAGAGGATTTTTGAGCAAAAGAGTAGTAAGATCATTGTGACAATGGTCAAATAGAACAGATAGTGAGAATGAAAGACAGGAAAACTCCTTGGTAGGCTACTGGAATAATCCTGTCAAGAATTATTGTAACGGCTCGGCACCTGTGGCTCAAGCAGCTAAGGCGTCAGCCATATACACCTGAGCTGGCGGGTTTGAGTCCAGCCTAGGCCCACCAAACAACAATGATGGCTGCAACCAAAAAATGGCCAGGAATTGTGACGGGCGCCTGTGGTCCCAGCTACTTGGGAGGCAGAGGCAGGAGACTTGCTTGAGCCCAGGAGTTGAAGATTGCTGTGAGCTGTGATGCTACAGCACTCTATCCAGGGTGACAGCTTGAGGCTCTGTCTCAAAAAAAAAAAAGAAAGAAATTATTGTAGCTTAGGCATAGATTATAGAAGTGGAAGTGTCATGTACTCACAATATATATTAAAAGTAGAGCTAAACAGAGTATTGGGTACAAGAGACATGAGTCAGGAATAACTCTGAAAAGTCAAGGATAGACTAAGCAACTAGAATAAAATTGTGGCTCTTTACAGAAGTAGAGAGGACTGAGAGGAACAAGTTTTATTTTTGGGGTGTAGAATATCTGCTGAGCATGCAAATGGAAATGTCACAAAGACAGTTGGCTATGTGAATCTGGAATTCATGACAGTTTAGAAACAAAATTAAGAGACTTCAATTAAGCATAAGAAGACTATCAGTATGTAGACAGTATTTAAAGCTTACTTTAAAATGAGTGTAGTGGGTTTGGCGCCTGTGGCTCAAGTGGCTTAGGCACCAGCCACATACACCTAAGGTGGTGGGTTCCAATCCAGCCTGGGCCCGCCAGACAACGACAGCTGCAACCAAAAAATAGCCAGGCATTGTGGCGGGTGCCTGCAGTCCCAGCTACTCGGGAGGCTGAGGCAGGAGACTCACCTGAGCCCAGGAGTTGAGGTTGCTGTGAGCTGTGATGTCACGGCACTCTACCCAGAGGGACAGCTTGAGGCTCTGTCTCAAAAAAAAAAAAAAAAAAATGAGCGTAGTGGCTCAGCATCCATGCATAATGGTTATGGTGTCAGCCACATACACCAAGGCTGGTGGGTTTGAGCCCAGCCCGGGCCAGCTAAACAACAGTGACAACTGCAATAAAAAATAGCCGGGCATTGTGGCAGGTGCTTGTAGTCCCAGCTACTTGGGAAGCTGAGGCAAAAGAATCACTTAAGCCCAAGAGTTTGAGGTTGCTATGATGCTATGGGATTCTACTGAGGACGACATAGTGAGGTTCGTGTCTCAGAAATAAACAAATAAATAAAATTAGTGTAGTAAAACAGTACATGAGAACTTCTCAAAAGGGAGCCAATCCCAGAGTCTGGCTTTATAAAACTATTTGGTATTTTGAAAGTTTTGACTATTTTCAATTCTAAATGTTTCTTTTAGATTGAATGTCAAAGCTTTCATTAGCAACGTGAAGACAGCTCTTGCTGCAACAAATCCAGTGAGTACCTACCAACATATGCCTATTATTGTCATCTTTGTGGCTCTGTTCTGATTTGAAAAGTTCTTTTTATTCTTTCTGGCAGGCTGTGAGGACTTCTGCCATCACCTTACTTGGTGTGATGTATCTATATGTTGGTCCCTCTTTGCGAATGTTTTTTGAGGATGAAAAGCCTGCTCTCCTATCCCAGATAGATGCAGAATTTGAGAAGGTAAAAGTTTTGCAAATGATAGAATGTTGGTGGACTTGGGAATCTCATAGTAGTTAAAACTAAACTCTTAAACCTTGGTAATAAAGAATGTAAAAAAAATAAAAAATAAAGAATGTGTATTTTGGGGGGCAGTTCTTTTTTTTTTTTTTTTTTTGAAAGATAGATTCTCACTTTGTCATCCTCAGTAGAGTGCCTTAGCGTCACAGCTCACAGCAACTTATAACTCCTAGGCTTAGATGATTCTCTTGCCTCAGCCTCCAGAGTAGCTGAAACTACAGGTGCCCACCACAACACCTGGCTATTTTTTTGTTGCAGTTTGGCCAGGGCCAGGTTCAAACCCACCCACCCTCCGTATATGAGGCCAGCGCCCTACTCAATGAGCCACAGGTGCTGCTGTATATGTTTGGTTTTATGTGCATAAGTATCCCTGAAAGAGTTCACAGGAAGTTGATGACTTTGTCTCTCTATGAAGAAGAGAATTGTGTAGCTATAGTATAATAGGGAAAATTTTCTTCTTTACATCCTTTTCTACCTTTGGAGTTTCAAACATTGTGAATGTATTACCTAGTCAGAAAGTATATTAAGGGTGGTACCTGTGGCTCAGTGAGTAGGGTGCTGGCACCATATACCGAGGGTGGTGTGTTTGAACCCAGCCCCGGCCAAACTGCAACAAAAATATAGCCAGGTGTTATAGCAGGCTAGTCCCAGCTACTTGGGAGGCTGAGGCAAGAGAATCACCTAAGCCCAAGAGCTGGAGGTTCCTGTGAGCTGTGATGCCACAGTACCCTACCAAAGGTGACAAACTGAGACTCTATCTCTAAAAAAAAAAAAAAAGAAGAAAGAAGAAAGTATATTAAATAGAACTTTTATTTTTTAATTTAAAATTAAAATCATAGAACAGGTATGGTGCCTCACGCCTGTAATCCTAGCATTCTGTGAGGCCAAGACAAGTGGATTGCCTGAGTTCACGAGTTCCAGACCAGCTTGAGTGAGAGCAAGACCCTGTCTCTAAGAAATAGCCAGGCATTGTGGCAGGCACCTGTAGTCCTAGTTACTGGGGAGGCTTAGGCAGAAGGATCACTTGAGCCCAAGTATTTGAGGTTTCTGTGAGCTATCACACCATGGTACTCTTCCAAATATGACAGAGAGAAATTCTATCTCAGATAAATAAATAAATAAATAAAACTAAAAATCATGACTTAATCTTCCTTGAATATATTTTGTGACTCAAATTGCTGAGTGTTGGCAGACTGTGTTGTTCTGTGTTGTCTTGAGCAAATGAGTCATATGACTGAAAAGGCAGATTCTAATTAAAAATTTAAAATTTTTTTCAAAAAGTCATATTCTAATAGGTCTTTATAAAAATAACTTCTGCCATGTATTCTCAAAATTTGAAACAGATAGGAATTAAAATATCTGTATGTAAATAAGTACCCTGAAGGAACGAGAAAGTTTGACACAGGTACGTTCTCTAATTTGTTTGCTCTCATTTCCTTCATCTCTAATTCATTTGTATGTAGATGCAGGGCCAAAGCCCACCTGCTCCAACCAGGGGAATTTCCAAGCATAGCACAAGTGGTATAGATGAAGGAGAAGATGGAGATGAGCCAGATGATGGGAGTAATGATGTTGTTGATCTTTTGCCAAGGACAGAGATCAGGTAGGTTTCAGTCTGTGAAGTGGTTTATTTGATTTATTTTATTGAATTTTTAATGGTGCCTTCTCTTTGAATATAGTGAACTTAGATGACATTATTATTCTTTTAGAAGTCTATGTTTAAGGTTCTGTCTTCTGTTTTTCAGTGATAAAATCACTTCAGAGTTGGTATCTAAGATCGGTGACAAGAACTGGAAGATCAGGAAAGAAGGTCTAGATGAAGTGGCAGGTATTATCAATGAAGCAAAATTTATCCAACCGAATATAGGTGAACTTCCAACTGCCTTGAAGGGTCGACTCAATGATTCAAATAAAATCTTGGTATGTAGAGTACATGCCTGTCCCTTTCTCCCTCCTTTACCCCTGATGTAGGCATTTCTTTTTCAATAGAGCCTTCACTAACACATGAGTGGTCACTGTATTTGCTTTGAACTAGAAATAGGTTCTTTTAATTTTTTTAGTGTACCTTAAGATATGTTGACAGATGGTAGATTTATTAATCAAATTTTATAAATCTCAGAATTTACTTTTTATGGGAATCCAATATTAAATATCTTTGTATAAAACTCTTATATGTAGGCTCGGCACCTGTGGCTCAAGTGGCTAAGGCGCCAGCCATGTACACCCAAGGTGGAGGGTTCAAATCCAGCCTGGGCCCACCATACAACAATGACGGCTGCAACCAAAAAACAGCCGGGCGTTGTGGCGGGCGCCAGTGGTCCCAGCTACTTGGGAGGCGGAGGCAGGAGACTTGCTTGAGCCCAGGAGTTGGAGGTTGCTGTGATGCCATGGCACTCTACCCAGGGTGACAGCTTGAGGCTTCTATCTCAAAAAAAAGAAAAAATAAACTCTTATATGTAAACATGCTTAAATTTCTATTGATAATTGCAAAATTTAGATTTTTTTATGTCAGAGTTTCCTTAAACTAGGCTTTATCTTAAAGTTGTCAAGTAGTATAATCTCTGGTTTAAAGTTCTAATTGTCCATGTTTATGAACTGATGATCAAAGGAGAGACTAATACTTGGCCAAGCACAATGCCTCATGCCTGTAAACCTAGCACTCTGGGAGGCTGAAGAGGGCCTGAGCAAGAGTGAGACCTCGTCTCTACCAAAAGTAGAAAAATTAATTGTCACAGGCTGATGTCTCTTAAGTAGGCCAGAAATTTCCTACTGTAATGACTGCATAGCAGCAAACTTGAAAAACTTTGAGCACAGCCTGCTTATGACTTGAACATAAAGTGTTGACTCTTTCTACTCAGGTACAGCAGACTTTGAACATCCTCCAGCAGCTGGCAGTAGCCATGGGCCCAAATATAAAGCAACATGTAAAGAATTTAGGCATCCCTGTCATCACAGTCCTTGGAGACAGCAAGGTAAGCCTAATAACTCAGCTCCATTCTGGAATAAACTAGCTGCATTCTTGGGCAAAAGATAATTTTTTTTTTTTTTAGAGAACATGTAAAGCCTTTATGAACTTTATAAAGATGAGAACATTAGAAGAAAAATAGTAAATATTTTTATCTTCTAGGCATTACTACAATGTAACCTGATATATCACTTACTAGCTTTATGATCCTAAGATAAATTATCTTCATCTGGGGCCAGAGCCCCACTCCTTGAGCCACAGGCACCGCCTGACAGTCAGTTTCTTTATCTGTAAAATTTCTTTGTTTACAGAATTAAATGAGTCTGTACGTAAGGTATATTTTATTATGCCTGTCTTATATAGTATGCATTCAAGCAATGGTTGCTGCTATGATTATGACATCATTTTATTAGAGTATTGGTATAATGAATAAATGTAGGTCATGAAGTTATTTTTTGCCTTTTTTCCCCTGTGAACTACAGCAGGATATTCTGGTATCTTAGTAAGATATTTGTAGTTTCATAGTCCTAAAATTCACTGAAGTGTCATAGAAGGTTGCAAACCTTATCTTTAGCCTTAGACCGAATATAAGTAAAGAAACTTTTGTGTAATTCATTTAATATGAGGAATGGTGTTATTTTAATATTAATGTAAGTTAATTAAAACATAAATTTTTAATCAAATTGCTGGCAGTTTCATTCTTTACCATTATGAAATCTTTAACATGTAGAATTCCATTCTTTAGGAGATAGTCATGGACATAAGAGCCTTCAGAAATTCAGGAAAGAAAATCTAAGAATTTATTCTTCTTACATGGTAGTTTATATTTAGATCATTGTTTTCTAATTAACTGAGTACAGGAAATTTACAATTTAGAGTTTTATATTTCTACTTTACTTTGTTTTGGTATAATCATGGAACTAATTTCTATTTCAGAGAATATGATTCCACATAGGTTCACATGGACCTTAGAGAAGTCTCTATTTTTTCACATGTCCATTCCCTATCTCCAACTATAGTTGATGTTATTTTTGCTATCCTCTTCTCCATTCAGAACAATGTTCGAGCTGCTGCCCTAGCAACTGTAAATGCTTGGGCAGAACAGACTGGCATGAAGGAATGGCTGGAGGGAGAAGATCTTTCTGAAGAGCTCAAAAAGGAAAATCCTTTCTTGAGGCAAGAGGTTAGTATTAAGTTAATCAGGTGCTTTGCTCATGTTTTTTACTTCACTTGGGCCTGTCTGATAAATATACTACATTCAGGGCAGCACCTGTGGCTCAAAGGATAGGGCGCCAGCCCCATATGCCAGAGGTGACGGGTTCAAACCCAGCCCCGGCCAAAAACTGTAAAAAATAAATATATACACACACACACACTATAGTCATGGTTAAAATGCTGGTTATGGTATAGTTCCATTATAAGCAGCTAATAAGATGAAACAAAATTTTTAGAGGCTTGGTATTCATGTGCTTTTCATTCTTTTTTTTTTTTGTATGAAAGGTTTTTATTGGTAGGGGGAGGGAGGCTGCAGAGCAGCACCTAGGAGGAGAGAAGAGAGGGGAGAGAGATAAGGAGAGAGTGGGGAAAAGAAGAGAGAGAGAGTAGAGAAGAGTGAGGGGGAAGATAGGCAAAGAGAGAGCTCTTTTTTTTTTTTAAGATACATTGTCTCGGCTCGGCGCCCGTGGCTCAGTCGGCTAAGGCACCAGCCACATACACCTAAGGTGGCGAGTTCGAATCCCCAGCCCGGGCCCGCCAAACAACAATGATGGCTGCAACCAAAAAATGGCCTGGCGTTGTGGCGGGCACCTGTGGTCCCAGCTACTTGGGAGGCGGAGGCAGGAGACTCGCTTGAGCCCAGGAGTTGAAGGTTGCTATGAGCTGTGATG
>CAUYQV010043946.1:0-14812 GCA_963574575.1 Galagoides demidoff | reverse complement strand
GGGCCTGCCAAACAACAATGATGGCTGCAACCAAAAAATGGCCGGGCATTGTGGCGGGCACCTGTGGTCCCAGCTACTTGGGAGGCGGAGGCAGGAGACTCGCTTGAGCCCAGGAGTTGGAGGTTGCTATGAGCTGTGATGCTATGGCACTCTACCCAGGGGGATAGTGTGAGGCTCCGTCTCAAAAAAAAAAAAAAAAGAAAGGACTATGGGCAGCGACTGTGGCTCAGTGAGTAGGGCGCCCGCCTCATATACTGAGGGTGGCGGGTTCAAACCTGGCCCTGGCCAAACTGTAACAAAAAAATAGCCAGGCGTTGTGGTGGGCGCCTGTAGTCCCTGCTACTCGGGAGGCTGAGGCAAGAGAATCTCCTAAGCCCAGGAGTTGGACGTTGCTATGAGCTGTGATGCCATGGCACTCTACCAAGGGCAATAAAGTGAGACTGTCTCTAAAAAACAAAGAAACAAAAAAGAAAAGACTATAATTGTGATGGATGTGTTAATCAGTTAAATGTAAGCATTTCACATTGTATATCAAATCCGTACATTGAACCCCATAAATGCATCACTGTACACTGTTAGGATTTAATAATAATAAAAAAAAAAGAACTCAGCAGGGTGATGTGCACCTGTAGTCCCAGCTACTTGGGAAGCTGAGGTGGGAGGGTTGCTTGAGCCCAGGAGTTAAATGCTACAGTGAGCTGTTTTCAGTCCACTGCATTCCAGCCTGGTGAGACCCTGTCTCAAAACAAACAAACAAACCCTATAGTTAATAAGATGGCAATATAGTATTGCCGTAAGGTTAGACAAATAGGCCAAAGGACTTTTACAGAGTACAGTATTCAGAAACAGCATCACATGTATTTTTTTTTTTTTTTGAGACAGAGCCTCAAGCTGTTGCCCTGGGTAGAGTGCTGTGGCATCACAGCTCACAGCAACCCCAAACTCGTGGGTTCCAGCGATTCTCCTGCCTCCGCCTCCCAAGTGGCTGGGACAACAAGCACCCACCACAACGCCCAGCTATTTTTTGGTTGCAGCCATCATTGTTGTTTGGCAGACCCAGGCTGGATTCAAACCCACCAGCTCAAGTGTATGTGGCTGGCGCCTTAGGTGTTTGAGCCACAGACGCCAAGCCTGCATCACGTGTATTTATATGGTGACCTAGTTATGACAGAGGTATCACTGCAGGGCAGTACAGAAAAGACAGTCTGTTCAATTCAGTTGGATAGCCATATGGAAAAGAAAGAAATCCTGACTCCATAAGTATAAAACCAGCTAATTTCAGAGCCTTTCTGTGTCTCCCTTGCATTTTCCTACATTTTTTTTTTTTTTTGAGACAGAGTCTCACTCTGTCATCCTGGATAGAGTGCTGTGGCATCATAGCTCACAGCAACCTCAAACTCCTGGGCTGAAGAGAACCTCCTGCCTCAGCCTTCCTTGTAGCAGAGACTACAAGGCATCTGCCACAATGTGTGGCTAGTTTTTGTTTTCTTGTGTTTTTTTTTTTTTCTATTTTTAGTAGAGATAGGGTCTCACTCTTGCTCAGACGGGACATTTTCCTACCTTTGAGTAACAAATTCCTTTCCTTCCCTTAGGACAGAGCATCTGCTCAGCAGCAGCTGTGGATGGTAGAAGACACACTGGCAGGTCTGGGTGGTCCCCAGAAACCAACCACCCACACTGAGCCTGATCCCCCATCTCCTGTGCTCCAAGGCGAGGAGTCCTCAGAGAAGGAGGTAAAATGCACATATCTGTCTCCTAACCCCTAGCTTCGTGTCCCATCTGTCCCTAGCCCAACACACCCCCACCTTCCTCTTTCCTTCTCTCTTGATCAGCTAAGCAATCTCAGGCAAGTAGCCTAACCTCTGGAATCCCTTGCTTCCTTGTCTATTTTATTGCCATCATAATCTAGTGATAAACTAGATTCTAACAGCTCCTAAGAGTCTCTTGTGTGTATCTCTTCCTGGCTCCACTTTCAGTGATATCATGCTGGTAGCTGACATCAGCTATGGTAGGAATATTTACACCATAGACATTGGCAAACTACAAACTGGGGGTAAACTTTTCCTCTAGAGAGATGTTTGTTAAACATTTTCCAGACACCACTAATCATAACTCCCAGGAGGAGAGATGACAACTAGAAAGTTCTGACACAGAGTAGGCCCTCAGGAGGAGGTAGGAACCACTATAGTATGTGGGGTAGAGCCACTGCTTGCTTTGACCTTCATACCACATATTCAAAGACCCAGGTTCAGATCCCAGCTGTGATGTCTTTGTGACATGGTATTGAGCTCATTTTGAACCTCAGTTTTGCCATATGTAAAATAAATAGGAATAGTAATAATATAGTAATAATGATAGGTTTATTGTGGGATTCAATGAGATAATGCAGGTAAAGTGCTTAGCATAGTGCCAAATGGATAATCATTAAACCTCCCACTCATAATGCCTTGCTTCGTGTGGCATTGTTCTAGTGTCATAGCTGTAAGGACTCAATTTATGGATCAAAAGTAAAACATGGCTCAGAGAGGTAAAGCAACTTGCCATGGTTACACAGCTATAAAATAAATGGGAGGGCCAGGTGCAGTGGCTCATGACTGTAATTCCACACTTGGAGAGGCCAAGGTGGGTGGATCACTTGACTCATGAATTTGAGACCAGCCTAAGGAAGTGCAAGACCTCATCTCTAAAAAATACCAGGGCACTGTGGTGGGTACCTGTAGTCCCAGCTACTTGGGAGGCTGAGGGAAGAGGATGGCTTGAGCCCAAGAGTTTGAGGTCGCTGTGAGCTATGACACCAGGGCAAGAAAGTGAGACTCTGTCTTAAAAAAACAAATAAATGAAATGAACAAAATAAAATAGGCTCGGTGCCCATTGCTCAGTGATTAGGGCCCTGGCCACATACACGGAAGCAGGTGTGTTCGAACCTGGCCTGGGCCTGCTAAACAACAATGACAACTGCAACAAAAAAATATCCGGGTGTCGTGGCAGATGCCTGTGGTTCCAGCTACTTGGGAGGCTGAGGCAAGAGAATTGTTTAAGCTCAAGAGTTTGAGGTTGCTGTGAGCAGCTGTGATGCCATGGCACTGTACTGAGGGTGACATAGTGAGACTGTATCTAAAAATAATAAAAAATAAAATAAAAGGCAGAGCTGGGATTTGAAATTAAGATGTCTGGCAGGTGTGGTGGCTCACACCTGTAATCCTAACATTCTGGGAGGCCAAGGAGGGTGGATCACTTGAGCTCAGAAGTTTGAGACCAGCCTGAGCAAGAGTTGAGACCCCATCTTTTACTAAAAATAGAAAAATTAGCCCAGGATTGTGGTGGATAGCTGTAGTCCCAGCTATACAAGAGGCTAAAGCAGGAGGATGGCTTGAGCCCAGGAGCTTGAGGGTTTTGTTTTCTTTTTTATTTGAGACAGAGCCTTAAGCTGTCGCCCTGTGTAGAGTGCCATGGCATCACAGCTCACAGCTACCTCCAACTCCTGGGCTTAAGCGATTCTCTTGTCTCAGCCTCCCAAGTAGCTTGGACTACAGGTGCCTGCCACAACGCCCAGCTATTTTTTGGTTGTAGTTTGTTTGGTAGGCCTGGGCTGGATTCGAACCCACCACCTCTGGTGTATGTGGCTGGTGCCTTAGTTGCTTGAGCTACATGCGCCGAGCCAAGTTTGAGGTTTCTATGAGCTAGGCTGATGCTATGGCACTCCTGGTTTATAATTTTAATCCTAGTCATACTGTGTCTCAATTACTAAATTCTTTCTTTCTGTTTGTTAAGCAGGCCTGGGAATTGAAAAAGGGTAACAGTGATAATGATGATAATTACACCCCTTTTCTGATCCTCCAGAGCCTGCCTGAGTCCTTGGAACTGAGTTCCCTTCGGTCCCCTGAAGCTGACTGGGGGCACCCCCCCGGGGGTGACAAGGACCTGGCGAGCCCTCGCTCAGGTGAGCATCCTGGGTGGGCACACGGGATGTTCTTTGAGTTCCCCATCCTCACCAAGTCCCATTCTGTCCTTCCAGGGCTTGGGTCTCCGAGGGTCTCCCGGGCTTCCACTCCTGAGGGTCACCATCTTCCTTCCCCACAGCTGGGAACCAAGGTAAGCCATAGGTCCATCTTATAACCCTTTGATCTGACCATCATGGACTCCCCACCTCTGGAGAAGCTAGTAGGAGAGGAAAGTTCTAAGCCTGTTCCCAGAGCAGAGAGGCTATTTGTTAAAGCACTGGGATTGAATTTTGTCTCTGTTACTTCTAAGCTGTGTGACTTTGGACCAGTTATTAAACCTCTCTGTTCTTTCACTTTTTCATCTGTAAAATGGGGATAACAGCAATACCTACCACCTAGAGGGGACATGAGGATTCAAACTAGATGCATATCTATAAAGGGCTGCAAATAGTACCTGGATATAGTAAGTACTTCATTCATTTGTTCATTCACTTAATAAAATCACTCATTCAACAAATATTTATGAACTATTATCTTTGCTGTCTAATGAGGTTGTACAAACCCAAATAGACATGTGACTATTTACATTTAAATTAAATAAAATTAAAAATTCAAGGCCAGGCGCTGTAGCTCATGCCTATAATCTCAGCACTCTGGGAGGCCAAGCTGGGTGGATCACTTGAGCTCAGGAGTTCAAGACCAGTCTGAGCAAGAGTGAGATCCCATCTCTAAAAAGAATAACTAGCCAATTGTTCTGGCAGGTGCCTGTAGTCCCAGCTACTTAGGATGCTGAGGCAAGAGGATCACTTGAGTGCAAGAGTTTGAGGTTGCTGTGAGCAATGATGCCATGGCACTCGGTTACCCAAGGCAACAAAGTGAGACTCTGTCTCAAAAAAAAAAAAAATTCACTCACATGCTCAGTAGCCTCATGTGGCCAGTGGCTCTCATGTTGGACAGAACATAGGGAGAGCATTTCCATCGTCGTGGAATGTTCTATTGCACAGTGCCATTTATGTACTGAGGACCTGATGGTGAACAAGATGGGAAGAAAATCCTTCTCTCATGAACCTGATATTCTAGTGGGAGGAAACTTAATAAACAATCAACTTAACTTATCATACATCATTTGCTCCAAGTGCTAAAGGCATAAAAACAGCAGGGTTGGGGGTTTGGAAACTTTTGGAAAGGGGTACAATTATTTATTTATTTTTGAAGTTTTGGGGCAAGGCCAGGCTTGAACCTGCCACCCCCGGTATATGCAGCCGGCGCCCTACTCCTTGAGCCACAGGCACCGCCTGAAAGGGGTACAATTCTAAACAGTTTGGTCTGGGGAGGGTGCATGGAAGAGTGAAGTACTTGAATCAAGTACTTGAAGGAGGTGAGGGAGTGCACCTTGATGTCATGGAACTGTGAGACTGTTTTACAGGCATACAGAACAGCCTTTGCAAAGATTCAAAAGCAGGTGTGGCCTGGGGCCACTGGAGGGGCCACAGTTAGAAACCCAGTATGGTTGGAGCTCAGTGAGCTAGTGACAGGAAGAGGGATGGAGACAAAGACAGAGAGGGAATAGGAGCAGATCACATTTGGCCTTGAGATCCACGGGTGAGGGCTTTGCTCAGTGAACCAGGAGCCATGGAAGGTTCTGAGCAGAGGTGAGCTCCTGTGAGGGGAACTGGCGCCCTCTGGTGGCCTTGTAGGGAACAGACTGTGGGAGGTGGGTGAGGGCTGAGGCAGGGAAGCCAGGTGAGGACCAGGATGGTCCAGCTGGGATAGACCATTTAGTTGTTTGCAGTACGTCAGAAGTGGAGTTGCCTTCTGGATATACTGTACCAGTCTTCCAACTTCATCTCAAACCCTTGGGACCAGATATAATTTACAGTGCAAAATTTTGGAGATTCTAGAGCAGTAAGGTGATGTGCATGCTGTGTGTGTTATAAAACCTCCAGCAGGGTCTGGTGCAGCATATCTAATCAAATGCATTATGATTTCTCCAATAAAACATGAATAATTCATACACAAAGGGATAAAGGCTATAAATAACATACCAATTTAAATGTCAACTTTACATAGCAATGAGCTACTACATGAACAAGGTAGTGTGGAATAAAAATAGATTATACATATATAAAAACATTTTTTGTTTGTTTATTTATTTGTTTTCTGTTGCCCCAGGCTAGAGTGCCATCAACAACCTCAAACTCCTGGGCTCCAGCAATCCTCCTGCCCCAGCCTCTTGAGTGGTTGAGACTACAGGCACTCACCACAGCACATGGCTAATTTTTCTATAGTTAGCAGAGATGGGGTCTTATTCTTGATCAGGCTGGGCTCAAGGGATCCTTCCACCTCAGCCTCCCAGAGTGCTGGGATTACAAGCCCCTAGCCAAGGGACCAGCTGTTTTAAAGGCTAGTTGAGCTGAGTCTGGATGAATGAAAAAAGGTTTGCAGAAAATGGTGTTCCAGACAGAAGGAATAGGTTATGCATGCAAAGGTATGGAGGTGGTAAGGGAAGAGGCCACTATTTTGTATCTGAAACAGCTGAATGTATTACTTGCTTAAGACTATTTCTAGGCTTGGCACCTGTGGCTCAAGTGGCTAAGGCGCCAGCCACATACACCTAAGACAGCGGGTTTGAATTCAGTCTGGGCCCACCAAACGACAATGATGGCTGCAACCAAAAAAAAACAAAAACAAAAAAAACCCAAAGAACAGCCAGGCGTTGTGACGGGCGCCTGTGGTCCCAGTTACTTGGGAGGTGGAGGCAGGAGACTTGCTTGAGTCCAGGAGTTGAAGATTGCTGTGAGCTGTGATGCCATAGCACTCTACCCAGGGGGAGTAGAGGCTCTGTCTCAAAAGAAAAAAAAAAGACTATTTCTGTATGACAATCTTCCTAAGCAAACTGGAGAGCTAATCTCAAGAGTGTGGAGCTCAGAAGTTGGGTGAACTTCTGGGAATAGGGCTGTTTAAGCTGTGGAAGTTCTGCGGCTATTGCTTATTTATTGGCTTTCAGAAGCATGTGCCATCACTCATTGGCTGGATTTGAGAAGCCCTTGGGAATTACCTGTTGATTAATGTATTTAACACTATTTCTTGGCTCAGGTGGCTAAGGCGCCAGCCACATACACCTGAGCTATGGCTGGGTTCGAATCCAGCCCAGGCCCGCCAAACAACGATGGCTGCAACCAAAAAATAGCCGGGCATTGTGGCAGGTGTCTGTAGTCTCAGCTACTTGGGAGGTGGAGGCAGAATTGCTTGAGCCCGGGAGTTGGAGGTTGCTGTAAGCTGTGATACCACAGCACTCTACCCAGGGCAACTGCTTGAGGCTCTGTCTCAAAACAAACAAACAAACAAAAAAAACCCCAAATCCACCATTTCTTTTTCTTTTTTTTTGAGACAGAGTCTTAAGCTGTCACCCTGGGTAGAGTGCCATGGTGTCACAGTTCACACACAGCAACCTCCAACTCAGGCTTAAGCAATCCTCTTGCTTCAGTTTTTCTACTTTTTAGTAGAGACAGAGTCTTGCTTTTGCTCAGCCTGGTCTCGAACTCATGAGCTCAAGTAATCCACCCACCTTGGCCTCCCAGAGTGCTAGGATTACAGGCGTGAGCCACTTAACACCATTTCTAGTGCTTGCTTCTTTTCATGGATACAAAACCCACCAGTCAATTTCTTCTTGGAAGGAGAGAAACTTATATTTTCAGCAGTGTGGACACAGATTACTGGGGCTCCCCAGGTATCACTGATCTTTCAAATTCCTCCCTCAGTCCACATGGCTATGAGAGCTGCCAGGGTACAGAGGCAGGGGTCTAGTAGTGAGTTTCAGGGATTTCAGGGTCTCTCAAGGGGAAAGATAAGACCATGAGGTGGCACTAGCACACAGAAGCTTTATATGAGGGACAGGTTTGCCTATGGGGAAAATACTCCCCAGTGTGAGACACCCCCCCTTCCAAAGGTTACTGTGTGAGGGGTACTGGGCAGGAGGGGAGGAGGGCCAAGGAACTCCTAAGAGACAGAAGTCTTGGAGAGGGGTGGGCCATCCAGCAGCATGGGAGGGATCTCTGGCTCAGAGAGCTCCAAAGAGCAGCAGAGGACTAGGGTTTATCTTAATTCCAGCTTGCAGATGTTGGGCACAGTTTCACCATGTGTACAAAGCAGGCAAAGTCTAAATGGCTAAAAATATTTGCTTATTTGGAGGCTGGGCAGGTAGCTCACACCTGTAATCCTAGCACTCTGGGAGGCTGAGGTGGGAAGATAGCTTGAGATCAGGAGTTTGAGACCAGCCTGAGCCAAGCAAAACCTCTGTCTCTACTAAAAATATAAAAATTAGCCAGAAAAACTATAGGTGAGTACCTGTAGTCCCAGCTACTTGAGAGGCTGAGGCAAGAGGATCGCTTGAGCCCAGGAGTTTGAGGTTACACTGAGCTAGGCTGAGGCCATGGCACTCTACCTTGGCAACAGAGTGAAATTCTGTCTCAAAAAGACACAAAAAACAATTTCTTTGTTGATTCATTTCTGCCTGCTCACTTTTTTTTTTTTTTTAGAGACAGAGTCTCACTTCATCACCCTTGGTAGAGTACTGTGGCATCGCAGCTCACAGCAACCTCCAGCTCTTGGGCTTAGGCTATTGTCTTGCCTCAGCCTCCGGAGTAGCTGGGACTATAGGCGCCCGCCACAACGCCTGGCTGTTTTTTTTTTGTTGTTGCAGTTTGACCAGGGCCGGGTTTGAACCCACCACCCTTGGTATAATGGTATATGGGGCCGGCACCCTACTCACTGAGTCACAGGTACTGCCTAATCTCTGGCCACTCACATTTTAAGTCCTGGAGGTTAGAAGTCAGCAGTCAAAGTGTCAGCAGGGCCATACTCTCTCCAGCTCTGGTAGCAGCTAGGCTTGTGTCAACAGAACTCTTATCATCACATAATATTCTCCTCATGTGTGTCTTCTCTCTGGTTCTGGACAGAGAAACAGTGAGGGCCAGAGAGAGCGCATGAAGTAAGAGTCCTACGCTGACCCAAACTTAATAGTCTGGTCAGCCAGTGAGTCCCATTCCTCCTTTTGTTGTTGTCAAAGCTAGTTCAGGGTTGGTTTTTTTGTCACCAGCAACCCAGAGTCCTGAATAGTTATAGTGTGAAGCTTGATACATCCAGAAAAGCATGAGTGTGTCCCTCCAGCTGATGGAGTGAGGTTGGAGAGGGACGGATCAGGCCACACAGGGCTTCAGAGGCCTTTGTCCTCAGTGTGTGTGCAGGCCATGGAACACTATGAGCATGGCAGTGACAGCATCAGCTGTGGGCATGGAAAGATACTGTGGTGAATTTACTGGAACAAGCAAGACTGCAAGTCCAGAACTTTAGCAAAAAGAGACAAAGAGACCCAAAGTTAAGGTCTTGGGGTGCCTCTCTCTTCCCTAGGCCCCCATGGCCCGGCCCCGGATGAGTGCTCAGGAGCAGTTGGAGCGGATGCGCAGAAACCAGGAATGTGGACGGCCTCTCCCCCGCCCTGCCTCCCCCCGGCTCCTCACCCTGGGGAGAACCCTGTCCCCAGCCAGACACCAACCTGAAATGGAGCAAAGGGTAAGGGGATAGTTTGGGGTAGGGGTGGGGGGTGATAGTGGGTTCTCTCAGTTTCCCTGTCTGTAAAATGAGGACACTCCCTACGTCCTTACCCCAAACTGGGTTTCCAGATACATCTCAACTTGTACTTGCACTAAAGTCAGCTTTCTGGAGTCTAGCAGCAGGTGGACAGGAGGGAGGGTGAGAGGAGGACAGACCCAGGGATCAGATCTGGATTGGAAGCTCAGTTTTCTTTCTTAGTTGCTATGTGTTGTCACAGACCAGAGAGAGGAAAAAAAATGAGCAAGTAAGGAAATTGATTTTATTCATTTCTTAAAATGTGGAGAGCATCCCAGATCTGCACCTCAGACTGTCTCAGATAGCTCAGGATGGTTTCACCTTAGATTTTTATAGGAAAGAATTAGAGAAGTCATGGGTGTTTGCGGAGGACAGGGGGATGAGGGATTTTTTTTAGCTGGAGTTGTTTTCCAAGAGCACAGGTAAAAAGGTTTGGTGCAGGGGCTCATGCCTATATTTCTAGCACTCTGGGAGGCTGAGGCGGGTGAATTGCCTGAGCTCATAGGTTCAAGACCAGCTTAAGCCACAGCAAGACCTGGTCTCTAAAAATAGCCAGGCATTGTGGCCAGCGTCTGTAGTCTCAGCTACTTGGGAGGCTGAGGCAAGAGAATCTCTTGAGCCCAAGAGTTTGAGGTTGCTGCCAGGTAGGATGCCACAACCACTCTACCAAGGGCAACAAAGTGAGACTCTGTCTCAAATAAACAAATAAAAGCACAGGTAAAGTGAAAGTCTGTCAGTGTCTCTGGGCAACTTCATTCTCCTCCACTTCACCCTCAGATGAGGAGTCCTAATGTCCCAATTCCTTTCCAGCCTGTCCTAGGGCACTCGGGAGCCCAGAAGTGGCTCAGAAGCTCTGGGTCCTGGAGTAGGTAAGGAACTGGAGGGCAAGTTGAGGGAGCAGGAAAATTGATTCGCAAAAGGGGGGAGGATTGTTATTATGAAAGGCTCCCGAGTCCTGAACTACAAGTCACAAAACTTCTAGAGATGGTTGAGTTCTCAGAACAGCTGAAACAAAATCGTAAAGCCCTAGATTTGGTGAGACATGGCGGCTCACACCATGTAATCCTAGCACTCTGGGAGACCAAGGCTGGAGGATCCTTTGAGCTCAGGAGTTCCAGACTAGCTTGAGCAATAGCGACTCCTTGTCTCTACTAAAAATAGAAAAACTAGCCCAGCATTTGGCAGACGCCTGTAGTCCCAGCTATTCAGGAGGCTGAGGCAAGAGGATCACTTGAGCCTGAGTATGAGGTTGCCCTGAGCTATGACTCCTCCAAGGCACTGTACTCAGGGTGACAGAGTGAGAGTCTGTCCCCCGCCCCCCCTAAAAAGCCCTAGATCCCCAGTGGGAACTTTAGTTCCCGTAATTTTGCTTGGTCGACAGCAAACGCTGCCCTTCCATCAGAAAATTGGGTAAAATTGACGCGCGACTGAACTCCAAATCCCGTATAGGGCGCAGGGAGGGCGCCGGGCGTGCGCGAGCGCGCAGTGTTTAAAGTCCTTTAAGGACACGCGCGGGGAAGGACGTGCGCGGCACTGCAGTACATTTCTTTCCCCCATCTTCCCTTTTTGCTAGTCCGAGGAACACCATCCCTTACTTGCCGACATCTGGAGGCCACCGGGAGCGGGTCCTCAGCCTCTCCCAAGCCCTGGCCACTGAGGCGTCGCAGTGGCACAGAATGATGACGACAGGTGAGGGGCTGGGGATTTCCTAGCTCTTGGAGAGCAGGTGTCTGTGGGCCACTAGGAAGTTTTGGGAACTCCGGATCCCAGCAAAGAGGGGACCGTGGTCCCGGATACTAGGGGGGAGGCTCAGAGGAGGAGGTTGAAGGGGCGGACTGACTCTCAGCAAGGAATGGACTCAGGGGTCCAGACTTCGGGGTCTAAGGAAGGAGAAAATTGGGGGACTACACTCCCGGGTCCGAGAGATGAAAGGCTTGGGAGTCTGGAGTCCTGAGTGCCGAAGCTTTATCATTCTCATTCTTAACTTATTCTCACCAGGTGGAAATCTTGACTCACAGAGAGACCCTGTCCCTCCTGCGCCGCCGCTTCCGAAGGATCTTACAACCCAGGAGACCCCTCCAAGATCTCGGGTGGCTAATTCCAGTACTTCAGGGTTCTCACGTGAAGGTAGTGGACGTGGCGGAGGCCACGCCCCCTGGGAGTCCGAGTGGAATTCCGGGACCATCTCTGGAGTCCTGTCGCAAGATGAGGGGGCGTGGCCTCTGCGAGTCACTCTGCTACAGTCCAGTTTCTAACCCGCCCAAGCTCGAGAGCCAATTGGAGCGAGAGACCGTGGCCTGGAGAAACCTTAAGGGCATCTGGGGCCGTGGTCTGTCCATTACGTGCTGGGAGGGGACTGGTTTCTAGGTTCAAAGATTGGTTTTCCCAATACTGTCCAAATTTGGATTAAAACTTCTAAGTCTTTAGTTAATAGTTTTCTTTCTCTTTATTTGGGGTTGTCACCCTGCGGTCTCTGAGGGTTAGAGCTGGGGTTGTGGACCATGGACCTGCAGTTTGTATGTCTTTTTTTTTTTTTGAGACAGAGCCTCTAGCTGTCACCCCTGGGTAGAGTGCTATGGCATCATAGCTCACAGCAACCTCCAACTCCTGGGCTCAAGCGAGTCTCCTGCCTCCGCCTCCCAAGTAGCCGGGACTATAGGCGCCCGCCACAACGCCCAGCTATTTTTTTTTTTTTTTTGGTTGCAGCCGTCATTGTTGTTTGGCGGCCCGGGCTGGATTCGAACCCGCCAGCTCAGGTGTATGTGGCTGGTGCCTTAGCCGCTTGAGCCACAGGCGCCAAGCCTGCAATTTGTATGTCTTGAAGAGGAGGTGGCTTGAGGCCAGGATTCTGGGTCTGAGGGCAAAGGGGTTGGACCTGGACAGTTGGGTCTAAGGGAGGACGGGTTGGGGGCCTGGACCCCTGTGTCTGAGAGAGGAGGGGGTGGGGGCCTGGATCCCTGGATCTGAGGGAGAAAGAGCTCGGGGCAAACTTCAGGTCCCTGGCTTTTCTGGCAACGCCCCCCAGGGCCGGGCTTTCAGGATCCAGCCCTTATTTATGGTTTGATCCTACGGCCTCACCTGACTTTGGAGGTGGAAAGGGGCCCAGAGTGAGTGACAGAGACTCTAAATGGCTACGGGATTGCGCTATTCGGGGAAGGTGGTGATTGTGACCGGGGGTGGACGCGGCATTGGAGCTGGGATTGTGCGTGCCTTCGGTGAGTAGGGGTCTGGCTGCTCAGAATTTTGGAGTTTAAGAGAGGAAGGATGGGGGTAGGAGCTAATGGGTGCCGACTCAGGTACAGGAGCCTGGATTTTTATCTCTAAAATCCAATTTTTGCAATGCTAAGGTGAGGGAGGGAGGATATGCAGTAATAGCCTAAGGCCTGGCAAGGTCTCCAGGACGAGTTTACTCCCTTTCTCTAGGTTTGTTATTGAAACTGCAAAACAGGTGGTTTGGCTACCTGGAGTAGCCAAAGAGAATTTGTGTCAAAGCGTCTGCCCTTTGTCCCAGGGGATCCATCATGAGACTTTATGGTCACGTGGGGGAGAAGCCCCACTCCAGGTGGCCACAAGGGGGCAGCAGAGGCCTTCACCGAGGTCGAGGTGGCGTCGTAACCTGTTTTCTCTCTGTTCTCAGTGGACAGCGGGGCCCAAGTGGTAATCTGCGACAAAGATGGTGAGTAAGGGTCCCTCAGTCCTTACTGTAGCTTCGACCCTCAGACTCAGGGGTCCAGGCCCCCAGCCCATCCTCCCCCAGATCCAGCAATCCAGGCCCCAGCTCTTTTCTCCTGGCAGAGTCTGGGGGCCGGGCCCTGGAGCAGGAGCTTCCTGGAACTGTCTTTATCCTCTGTGATGTGACCCAGGAAGAAGATGTGAGGGTGAGAGAATTTTCTGCCCCTACTCCCCATCTCCAGTAGTTACCCTTCTCTTCCTCCCTGCCATTCTCCTCTGGGTATTTGCACATACTGTTCCCTTTACCTTCCTTCTTCTCCTGGCTAAGCTATACCTGCCATAAAGGTTTCAGCCCAGTGTCATCCACCTACACACACACACACACACACACACACACACACACACACACACACACACGGCTTTCCTTGATTCTGATGACCAGGTCACGTCTCCTGGGTTTGTTCTCCTTTATCACCTACATGTTCAAGACTCTTATCACACCTGTCAGGTGGATGGAAATGAATAAATCACTCAAAGGGTTCCTCCTGTGACATTTTCTCTCTCTGTTCCTGGATTTCTGTCCCTTCTATTTAGTCAGTATCTGTTATCTGCCCCATGGGTTACTGCCCCTGTCTGTGGATCCCTGCTCACCTGCTCACTCCACTCCCTTGAATTACAACTGCAGTGTGGCACTCACCAGCTCTCTGCTATCTGGCACCTCTGCCTTCCTGTCTACTCCTCTCCTGTTGTGCCTGATCCTCCTGGGGTGTCCCCCTGCTTCTTTCAGCTCCTGTCCCTTCAGCTCTGAGTGCCTTGCACACTCCCTGCCTTGCTTTGGGGAACCCTGGCTCCTGCAAGTGTTGGCACTGCACCACTGCTCATTCCCACCTTTCCTTCCTCCTCAGACCCTGATTTCTGAGACCATATGCCACTTTGGCCGACTAGACTGTGTGGTCAACAATGCGGGCTACCGTGAGTTGTGAGGCCTCAGGGCCAATCCCCATTGGTGTCAACCTACCTCCTGGCCCCACCTGTTCCTCCTGGACCCCAATTTCCCCTTTCTCCACCCCTGAATCCCCTATTCTGCCACATTTCTCTTCCATAGGACAATATACCTATGGAAGCCACCAGGCCTGGGCGTAAATCCTGGCACTGTTTCATCCTTTCTATGTGTCCCAGGCCTGTGTCTTCACCTGTCCATGCCTCCTATGTCTCTCAAATGGGAATGGTGATCACCATCTAGGGCACACAACCTCTGTATGGCAGGTTCAGTATGTGTATTTATGAAGCAAGGCTGATGGCCCTTCTCTTTGCCAATGATGGACTCATTGGGCCTGATTGTAGGACTTGGTGTGATGGCTTCTCAGGGAAATTGCCATCAACTTACTGACCACCCTTTGTGGTCATTAAGAATGCCTTGGCTCAGCTCGGCGCCTGTGGCTCAATCAGCTAAGGCGCCAGCCACGTACACCTAAGGTGGCGGGTTCAAATCCCCAGCCTGGGCCTGCCAAACAACAATGATGGCTGCAACCAAAAAATGGCCGGGCATTGTGGCGGGCGCCTGTGGTCCC